>VRLP01001296.1:0-132500 GCA_009660295.1 Lophius piscatorius | reverse complement strand
CTACTGTTTGGTTTTTACAGATGGGACGGCTACCGGAGGGAATGAGTCACACTTTTTGATGAGACCCTCGCCGCAGCGTCGTCATACCTGAGTGCTCCCAGACATGTCTGTCTGACTCTGGCGTAAGAAAAGAGTGTGTGGGGGGTTTCAGGATGTCAGATATCACCTTTCCTGTTTGCTTTTACTGGCATTTTTCCATAATTTCACCTGTAAATCTTCCCTCCGACTAACTTTTGATGTCAGGTATCTACAGACAAAACAAGCTGGCGTTCCAAAGCCGAGACGAAAGCCTCAGGGCCAAACTTTTTATGTTCCTCACCGACTGATGCCATTTCACGGAGTGAACCCTGAGACCTTGAGCTTTGATCTTGAACTCGCCATGAAATCCTGGCACCGCCGGATCGCCCTGGCAGCGTTATTTCTGCCTGGAGTTGGCCGAGAGGAGTCACATAGGGACGGACACTGGAAACGCAACATCAGCTTACAACATAATCATACAGCAGTTTGACCCAAACTGATCCAACTGCACTGCGGCGCTAAAATAGTCCCACTGACCTCATGTGATTTTTTTTTTTTTTACTTTTCTCAGCATACCATTCTGCACAGCTATGAGTTTTGTGGATAACCAAATATCCCTCTGCGGATTCAGAAAGCATTTATGTGCAGTATAATAAACACACATTTTCCCTTTTTTGACTCTAAATTTATCTAAACTTGAACTAAGCTACAAAATGGGATTAGAAAAAGCCTAATTGGAGCTTGTATCATTATCCTGTTGTGATAATTAACTCTTATTATAATAACGGTAATCCCACCGATGTAAATTGATTCAACTTTTTTTTTAGCTCTTCTCCTGTAAGCGTGAACCTACAGAGAGGCGCTAAAGCATTTTTGTCTTAATTAAAGCGTGCTCCAACAACTTTGTGGACTGTTTTTCCTTTGAGGTAATAACAGCGTGAGGGACCGCTCCAGGTGAGAGTCGTCGCTGTTGTTCGTCTGCAGAAAAAGAAAGTAGTGTGTCTGACTGATGTTTTTTTTACGTAGGGCTGGGGATGGGGGAATATTTGTGATGCACTGAGAGCTAAAAGTGTGCCAAAGGGCAAAGGTCCTTGGATCAGAGGGACCGGGTTCAGCTACACACCTGTTTGAAAACAACTTCAAATGATAGAGGAGTGGAGGCGGAGTTTGAACATGTGTGTCTGAGAGGGTTTATGAATTACAGATTTCATTCTGGAGTGGAAGAAGAAAAAAAATCATCCTTTTTTTTCTGTAATAATAATAATAATAATAATAATAATAATAATAATAATAACTTTTTTTTTAAACCAGTAACCGGTTGACATTTTCCTCCAACTCCATGTGCTTACCTCAAAACCACATACCTTATCTAGAAACAGTATTTCATGGATTTCTGCCATATTTTTTGTTATTAGAAATATAATTTAAGATTCATTGAAACATCATGATAACAGAGTTGACAAATAATTCATCTACTGTTAGTGTGTATCCTCAATATTTGGTACAACAAGGGAGAAAAGAAGTTTTATGTACCTCACTCTTCCTGCCTGAGGAAGTGACATCACTGGTTGCAGGAAATTGATATTATTTCGGCTTGATTTTGTAACTGTTAGTAGAGAAAGCATGAAAAAAACTGAAAATTAGACTTAATTTTGTCATTTAATTCAAGTCGAATGTTTGAAACAGGAGCTGAAGAATGTCACTTATGTGTGTGGTGGGAGACTTTGAATTAATATTTAGTGTATAGATTGTGCCAAAAATATAAATCAAGTATTATTTTGAGTGAAAGTTTAATATAGTTAGCATTTTCTTAAAATCCGGTAAGTCTTTTGTTTTTAAGTAACAAGAGGTTTATCTAGGAGACGTGAAATGTGGCCTCAATTATATATATAGTATATAGATACATATATATAGACATATATAAATATATATATATAATAAAAAATAATAATATATTTTATTTATAATGTCTATATAGCCTGATTACTTACACATATATGTATATATACATATATAGATATATCTAGATATCTATAGATATGTCTGTGTGTTGTGTTTATGTGTGTGTGTGTATGTAGGTGCGTGTGTGTGTGTGTGAAAATGGAAACTGATCAGGAGGACTCTGCAGAGGTCGGACCAAAAATGGCTTTTCAGCAGATCTTAATGACCTGTTTTGGGAAATCAAGAAACTTCCCGTAAAGCCCTGATGGTGACCGGGAAGCTGGACAGACAGCTGAACCCAGGGGAAAAAGAGCGCCATGGGCGAATGGGGATTGAACCCCCCGCCCGTGTAATAAGAGGGCGCCAAACAAGCTACAGAAGTAATAAATGAGCAAAAAACCACAAATCTCCAGAGAGACAGGAGGATGAGAAAGTTACCGCCGTGGAAAAAATGGTAATGACCCGAAGGAGGACATGGGCACAGAGGTAGATGCCTGGACCCGGAGGCACATTAAGTAAAATGACAGCGCCGAAAGATTCGTAAGAGTCCAGGAGGAAGAAAAACATCAGAGCAGGCCCAAGTGTGGACATAAATGATTTATGAGGAGCGCACAGAGACTTGGTCCGGACAGGAAGTAGTCCACAGTATTAGAGATCCCTCAACACCTAGATCTACCAAAGAACAGGTACGGCCCACCTCCAGCAGAAGTCTAACGGAACCAGTGAAGGAGCGAAAGAGATCAAAGGCCCAAACAGGCTGTTTAAAAGGGCCAGTGCTGAGATCAAAGGGAGGTACAACAAATGTAGATCAAAGACTATGGCCCTTTTATCTTTTTTTCTTCTCTTCTGTTTCTATGGTGACGATTTACGTTTAGGTTCATTCTGGTGTTTGATAAGATAAAATAAGATAAGATACTTTATTGTCCCTGAGCAGCTCTCAAATACCCTTTAACATTTTGTCACGGAACCTTTTAAACGAAAGAATCGAAAGAATACTAGCTTGTCATTTGGGAATATTCATCATGAGTATTTTTGTGTGTGTGTGTGTTTGTATCCAGGGGTGCATTCAATGACTTATGTTCATCCTAGATGTGGGTTTTCAGGGTAAAACTCGAAACTATATGCAACGAGAAAGATGTTATAATAAGTACAAAATGTTAAGACCTGGCGACGACGTCGCGGCTACATCCGATTTAAATGTTTACGTATTAAATGTGTTAATGTGGTTTCTGATTGAACATACAACATTTTTACAAATTCCTGATATCTAGAAGACGGAGGTATTATTTGTTAGTTTATTCATTGGTTAACCCTTTAATTTACAAACCAAGAAAGAAAAAAAATTGATTGAAAGATATTTCTTTGCATATATTAATTATTTGGGGCGGATATTCATTTATTATCTTAGACGTTCAGAAATTTGCTTAAAATGACTAATAGTTTGGTTTAACTAACTTTTTTTTTAATTTTAAATATTAAAAAAAAGAAAACTTGAAACTTATAAATTGAAAGTTTGTATTTCATTGAAAATAGTCCGTTTTAATTTGACGCTCTTTATACTTTTTTGTTTTCTTTTATAAAGTTGCATTACTCTGTTTAGTAAATCCTCACATTCTTTAATATGCCAAAAGAAATCCTACTTATGGAATAAGACTTTCTCAGTGGCCATGATTAATGCCCCCCTGTGTCGTCCCCCAGGGCTCCATCCTTGGCCCCTTACTCTTTAGCATACACCTGCTGCCACTGGTTCATTTCATAAACAGGTTCAGTCACATTTCTTCAATAAGAAATTCTGATGCAAAATGAGCTCAACCAAATATTTGAGCAGGACATTAAAGGCTTTAAGCTGCAGAGAAGAAATAATGTCCTAACGCTCTGCTGCGAGTCAGGCTAGCTCAAAAAGGCTACGCTCGAAAAACACGCAAGGTCTTATTTGCTGTTCCTCTTACTTTTTTCCCCTCACCACATTTCACCCGGGGGGGACTTTGGTCCGACGGCACCATCACAGAGATGCGAGTCGAGCAAAGAGAGACCAAAGAGTCGGAGGTGAGATCTAAAAGAGCGAGTGGAAACACCTGTGAGGGTTTTTTTTCAGGATTGTGTGGTGCTCGTTCTTGAAGATATCGACTCCACGCGTATCTGCGTTCCTTCAAATCTAATGGAACTAGACGGTGTGGTTATGGTGCAAAAGTGTCCCTGCAGAAATCCCGACCCTGAACCTCGATATAATCCACATTGTCTCTGTTTTACTCTTAAACATGACCGAAAAGCTGAAAATGTCTGCTGTGAGCAGGGAGGGATCTGCTCTGACTCAAACTAAGACTGACAGCCATGAAAGTGCGGACATATCCACGGACACGCAGCCATTCTAATAGGAGGATCCACAGAAATAATGGAGGAGGGTCTGAAGTCTGAACTTTAACTTTGGGTGGATTTGCTCACATAATCATCTTTTTTTTTCAGGGCGCGTTGTCCAATTGAATGGAAACGTCAACAAAGGCCTCTTAAATTTGGAAGGAAGCCCTATTGTTTATGAGGAAGCATGGCACACAGTGAGAGGAAATGGGTGTAGATCTGGAAAAACAGGAAATATAAAAGTGGTGACGGAAAAGAGAGAATGGAGTTTAAAATATCATTTTATTGAGAATATGAGCCGATTTTTCGCACAGTTGTTAAACTGAGTGTGTTTTTAGTGTGTGTGTGTGTGTTTTAGTGTGTGTGTGTGTGTGAGTGTGTGTGTGTATGTAGAGAGAGATGTAGAATGATGAGATAGAAGAGTTTTGGACACCGACCAGTAACAGAGTAGAGGTCGCCCCCTGCTGGTTAAACAATCACACAAACACACATTGAAATGATTCAGATAATATGTGTAATTTAGTCTGGTTCGGTTTTGGATTAAAACGCCACATTACACTTCACTGAAAACTGAACTTAAGGCCCAGACTAAACTCAGGAGAAATATAAAGCCCGGCCAGTAGCGTGTCGTGAAATAAAACTATAAAGAAGCTGCTTTTACTCTCTTTCCACCGGTCCTCCTCCTTCTTCATAGCCTGAAGAGTTTTTCTGCTCTTTTCTGTTCTCAGAGGCTTTTGGGATGTTAAAACAAAAAACAAGAAGACAAATGAACATAACAAAGGTTGCACCGGGAAAGAAACACGTGTGATTACATGAATCCAAATTGTGAATCGGAAAGCATTAAAAGACGGCCGTGTTTTATGTTTTTTAATGATTATGAGTTATATGTTAATGCACAAAGCGTACATTTCACAATAAAACATTACAATCAGTCTTACATTGTACTTTTTTGCTGTCTTTGTCCCTGAAGACATTTGTCATTCCATCCTTCAGTGTAGAAAAAGACGGATCAGATATCAGATGTCAGTCTAGGACATCATGGAATCGTCCGCCGCAGATCCTTCGTGTTAACGCCATAACTCAAAAACAATTTCATGGATCATTGTCAAATGTTCTGCCCCCCTACGCCTTAGTGCGAGGAAGAGCTGGATTGGTTTTGGGAAAGGCCGGTTCTATATTTCTGTCACTAGGGGGAGTTTTATCTTCAGTGTTCGGACCATAATTTCTCAATTATTGGTCCGATTTAGTCCAAATTTGGTACAAATGAATCGACTCAAGGAGATCTATCTAAGATCACATTTTCAAACTAATATTTCATATTTTATTCACTGTGGGGGTCTTTTTTTACAGAAAACTATTTTTGGAAAATCAGGTCAACCAGGGGGATTGCTTGAACAACGCAGGGGATTGGGGGCATTTGGGGATATACGTACTTTCTGTCGGGGAAGTTTATTTAGCATACTTCTGACATCTTCTGACAATTTTGGCTGCCAAGGCACAAAAATCAGACTTCAGAAAAAAAACGGCGTCAGTGTGTAGGAAACCCGGACCGGCTGCACGGCAGACATTTTGACTTCTCACAGGAGTAAAAAACACAGGTTGGTTTAATAACAGGGATGATGACCCACCTCCATGTGAGTGTCGCAGTCAGAGGAACAGAGCAGAACCCAACAATAACAATCACATGACCTCCTCTGAGAGGAGCCGTCAGTCAAACACCTGAGAGTCCTGCTATGACATGTCATAGCAGGACATGCTATGGGAGTCGGAGCAGTTCTCCATGACCATCCCACCTGTCTAGGATTTTGCGCAACCACTTTCTCAGACGATCAGAGATGAATTCTTTTTTTTATGTTTATGGCCCCCCCAAAAAAACGCTCGGAGTAGATTTCTGTTTCCGGTTAATAGGAGGTGCTTTAGTTTTGAAGGTAGAGCGGAACGTGGCGACTGCTTCTTGTGGTTGACAAGTCTCCGATAGTATTTTATATTCTCATTAGTGTACCTATTCTACAAAACCCCTCGCTCACACTATAAAAGAATAAGCTCTCGTTAGAGTTTAGTAGGTCAAAGTTCACCCGGTCAGACGATAGACTGTCCATTTGTGACATTTTAAGACACTATAGATGTAATTTACCAGTTAGGACATGTATTTAATCTTTACATCTGTTAATAAAAAGGTCAAATACAGACTAAAGCTGCTAAAAATGTTTCATGACATCCTCTTCCCGTCTCACCTGTCCTTAAACACCTCTTTGTATAAACTACATTTCTATTATAGGTGCAATAAAGTATATCTTGTTCTTTCTAACTTTTTCTCCATTGCTAACATGACCTACATGATGTCATTCATACTCTCTTTGGTTTTAGTCCAGTCGTCTTTATTGTAGCAGAACAGAAAACAGGAAACAACAGGATAAAACAGAAAAACAAGACAAAAAAAAAATGAAAAAAAATAATTTATTCCATCTCACAAAATCAGGAATTAAAAAAAAAAAATGCGCTGCACACTTTGCACATGTCAGTCTTAATCGGGAATATTCAAGACATCATGTTAGTGCATGTGACATTATCTCACCACACACACACACACACACACACACACACACACACACACACACACACACACACACACACACACACACACACACACACACACACACACACACACACACACACACCATTTATAACAGTGCAGTTTCCCTTCCTGTGGTGGAGAGGAAAAACGGTTTATAAAATATTACACAATAGTTATGTTGCACAGACAAATCCACTAATCCTGCTGTCACTACCTGCGATCTGTTAATCTAGATTTGTTAAATTTGAGATTAGATTATTTGCTGACAGGTGTGAAGACAATTTTTCGGAAAAAAAAAAGCATTTAGGGAAGTAAATCCAGCAGAGAGCTACGAAGGCGATTATCCCAGAGGTTCTTTGTCTTTTCTGTGGAAAAGAAAAGAAGATTAGTGACTCTTCTTATCCTTCTTATATTATAATATCTTCTTATATTATCTTCTTACTGCAGGCCAGATGCTGGATATGTTTGAACTAATAAGAAACCATGGTGACAGAAACGTCAAAGTACAGTTTTAACTCATGAAGGTTTCATTCTCAGTCTGCTTTTTGTTATTCAATATAAATATTAATCCATTTATCAATTCTGATGACTTAATAGCAGGACCTGAATCCAGTTCTGATCACACATTTTGAACCATTGATCTTGTAAAAGTTCAGGTTACAATTTTGATAAATGTTGGAGAATTGCAAAAGGCAAAAAAAAAAGGGAATTTGTTTTAGGTTAGGAAACCCTTTTTTTACTACTTTTTTAAAAGTACTCTTTTTTTACTTAACTACAGAAACATGTTCCACGTTGTCAATGTAATATCCCCCATAACTTTCATGTGAGGAGAAAAGGGTCTGGTTTCTCATGGGTTAAAAGGAAAAGTGTGAACGGAACAAGTAATGGCTTGAAGAAATGCCCTATAAGTGAAAAAGATCTCCACAGACATTTATCTGCTGCATGTAGGAGTTATTCCTCATTTTCTCATTGGACTAGATTTTTATTTTCGGTTAGAGAAGAAACCAAAGCAAATAGGTTGCTTCAAAAAAGAAAAAAAAACACATGGCTGAGACGTAAGCCTGCGTTGGGTTGCCTATGTAGCTGCTTCAACGTCGTAAATAAAGGCATAAATCGGTTATAATGATGATTTCGTAGATCTGAACCGGGTAAACGGGCCGTTTGATCTTCAGGGACACAACAAGGCCGCAAGAAATAATAAAGAATTTCTTAAATTAGAGCATCTCTTTCAGAAAAAGCTATTTGACAAGTCCAATGAGGCCACTAGAAGTAGTACATATATATAAATATATATATATATACATATATGTTTATGCATCTTCATTTCTAAATGTGCACACAGGGAGATGAGAATGAAATCATTTCATTCTAACGTTCTGTCCATTAAAAGTGTTTTTTAAGAAACATCCCCACAATAAAAAGGAATGTCTACAATAACTGTGTGATTACAGGTTTTCCTGTGTGAGTGATTCCCTCCTCCTGACCAACCTCTTCATCATAATTCTTGAATCCCCTCATCAGGAGCAGCTAGTTATTTGTCTTGTTCTTCAGCTCTGCCAGTTTGCTGGTGACAAAGTTCCACTTGAAGGATACTTCCTCGCTCCCTCTTCCCAGGGAGACATATTTGGAGAAGCTGCTGTTGCTGCTCCGTCCTCCTCCTCCTCCTCCTCCTCCTTCTCCTCCTCTGTCACTCTCCTCTCCCTCAGTGACCTGCCCATCCTGGCCCTCCTCTCCTCCGACTCCTGGGACCCCCTCCTCTGCCTGGACCGCTGCCTCCTCAGGTGTTGCAGCCGCAGTGGTTGAAGCCTCCGCTTGCTTCTTGGCAGCCCAGTTGGCTGCAAAACTATCCCAGAACCCTGAGCGGCGGGTGGGTCGAGGAGGCTCCTCCGGCTTCACTGCGAGAGGACTGAGGAAGAGGTGGATGATTTTACAGTCAAATATAGACATGGAACCCAGCTTAGTATTAAGAGTGGAAATCAATCAACCATCAAACCTAATTTAATAGCAGCTTTCAAACTATTTTGCAATCATGAATCAGAAGAAGTTAAATATCCTGTAGAGACCGAAGAACTCTATAAAGAGACTAAATCAACAATAAACAACCGGTTTAAGTTCAGAAAAAGATGAAAAAGACAGAATTTATTTCTACTTGTGTCATTTTTTTTTGTCTCGTCGAAGAAAGTAATTTTTATGGAGGACTAAAAATGATATAAGGATAAATAAACTCATAAATAAATGCGGAAATGAACAAAAAATAAATAAATATGGACATAAATTGATAATTGCAGAAATGATTAAATACATACATAAATAAATACATTTTGTGATAAATTAAATTAATGAAGGGAGAAATAAATGAATGAATGTAAAAATGTATTTAAAAAAATTAGAAATTAGAAAAATAAATATACAATTACTTTATTTATTTCAGAATGTTTTTATTTATTTATGCATTTACTTATTTATTTAATTCCACATTCATTTATTTATTGATTGATTTCTGTATTTATTTATTCATTCATTTATTTATACTTGTGTCATTTTTGGTCTTATAAAACTCATCTAAGTAAATGAAATTGAGACTTAAATTATTCTCCTTTTTTTTCTGTGTAGTCTTTCAGTGCGCTATAATCTGCATGATTTGGGCTCCTTAAATCTTATTGTCTCATTAAAACTCCATTCAATAACACTTCATTTAATTGTCATGATATGAATAAATTATCGCAGACAGACAAAATGACGTTAACCGATAAAAGATCCGTGTCCAACCCACACAAACTCCACTGATGGTGTGATAAATGACCTCCGGTCAGGAAGAGAACCATTTCCACTCACTGGTCGGGAACTGGTGGACTCTCCGTCTCTTCTAGGAGCTGGTGTTGATCGTCTCGATTGAACAGAGCTGATAACCTGTTCAGGCCTTTAGTCCCGGCCCCTTGCATCTGAAAACACAGGGTCAAAGGTCAACAAGAAGACGTTGAAATTGTTTCAAAGGAGCAGCGAACCAATTAACATTTCACAAGAAGATATTTTTCATCATTGGCGAGCACTGATTACAGTCAATAGTTCAAAGGTCTATAATTAAGCTTTTATTTATTTTTTTTATTAAAATATCTGGAGATAAAATAAGAGCTTTCAAAGTTTACATACTTTCCTGGCCAGCTGGGATACAGCGTTGGGTCCCTCATCCTCCTGCACGGGACTCATAACATCGTTCTCCACCTCTGTGACCTGCTGGAGCAGAACAAAAGACATGGAATGCACCTTTATACACAGCAGTGAGGTGAATCCATTTATCTCGGGTTGTTTGAGGCTCCTGCACACAGTTTGTGCGAATTAGTCGCCATCTAGTGGCCGAGGTAGAAACTGCAGATAGATAGATAGATAGATAGATAGATAGATAGATAGATAGATGGATAGATAGATAGATGGATAGATGGATAGATGGATGGATGGATGGATGGATGGATGGATGGATAGAGATAGAGATAGAGATAGATAGATAGATAGATAGATAGATAGATAGATAGATAATTAAAAAATATATAGAAATACATATGTACATTTAAATATAGGAATAAAGTGCAGAAAATACTAACAAAAGGAAGAGTTCGATCTCCAAAGAAAAAATGTATGAATATAAATTAAAGCATAACGATACAGGAAACACTATATTAACATTTAAAGATTTGTTTTTTTACATTCTTATTCCAAACTTGTATTTTGGTTAAGACTTAATTAGTGTTTCCCCGTCAGTGCCTTGAGTTTGACATGACTTTCTAGTCGTCTCCTGTTTCAAGTGTGAAAAGTTGACTCAAATAGCAGCGATGACAAAACTGCACCCCCATCTATACGGAAACTATCTTCACGCGTATTCTCTGTCATCCCTCCAGACGATAGAGAATATCAATATCAGAACTCCTGCAGTACCAGACAGACATCCCGGCACTACAAGAGTTTGATCCGAATCCGCCCTGAGGCCTCTGCTGTCCATCACACCCTCATGTCCGTCAGTCAGTCAGTCAGAGGAATGCCAACTAATCCGTTTGTTCAGCTACCATGCAGGATTGAGTTTCCCAGCGCCGCAGATATCTGGGTCAACTCAGCTCTGTATCTGTTTCGTCCGGACCGAAGCAGAGATGGAGTACAGGTGGAGCAGTACGGCCGTGTATTCACATAAAATACCAGATTAGAAGTATAAATACTCAGTTACAAATCTGTAAGAGGTATAGGTCCTTCCTAGAGTTGATGCCAGAGTGTGTGAGTAGAATCATACAGGTGTAGACGGTGAAGATGGATTTAACAACCCTAAATATAACAGTTTGGATGTCAAACCCGGTGTTTGGGCCTTCTCCAAAAACGAGCAGGGTCCATTTAAAAGGCTGCAGAGAAAAAGTCCTGCAATATTTCTATTATTTTTAAAGGAATCTTAGAGACTTTTGCCTCGTTGACATCAAAATAAATTGCATAAAATCAAAATACCAGGTATTTGAGCATATTTTGTCATTTTACTTTGCTTCATTTGCAGAACTTAACCCATATGAACCCAAACCAATTTATCCTTCAAGGAAACATAAGGGGAATACAAAATAGACCAGATGGACCAATTTTTGAATATGGAACACATTCGTGAATTATTTTTAAATTGTTGCTACTTATCAGAGATCTGTCAGGTTTTATAGTGATTTTTTTATTTATTTCTTGCACATAAATCGGTTCAATGTTTGATTGTTTTTTTTTAACTCAGGGACACAAACTTCAATTTTTTCTATTTGCAATTCCACAACATGTTTCAAAAAAAAAAACTAGAACTTTGCCGACTAGGGTTTAAATTAAAAATAAGATCATTTCCGAACTTGTGTCGTATCAATTATGTTCAGAATGTCCCATCAGGCCAGTAACATAAATCTAAGTGTCAAAATGGGTTAAAATGTTCTCTTAATGACAAAAAAACGAGGTGAGAAATAACATTTCCCTTAAAAACAAATCAACAATATTAGATCTTTTTAAGGTTTTTTACGGATTAAGCTGTTTTCACTTCATTAAACTACCTTTGGCGCTGGAAAGAGAAGCATGTACTTATTAACAAACATTCTTTTGTCCGTTTGCTGACTCAAAACATGTAAGAGGAAGTGTTGCTAACTAAGTTCTTCCCCTAAAGTTCCGTTAGCGCGACGCTCACCTGACCCTCTGATGAATAAAAAATGACCAGAAAAACAAAACCTGGTCGCATCAAAACTTCAACACTAACAACGGCTTCATGGTTCTGACCCAACATGCATAAGAATCAGCAAAAGTAAGGAGGATGGAAAAAGTTACACGTTCACTACCTCCTCGGCGGTTTCCTCCTCATACTCGGGGTTAAAGGTCTTCAGGACTTTGCTCTTATAAACCTTCCAGAGTGGATTCATACTTGCACCAAATAGTCAGAATGTCTGATCCCTCTGAGGTCCACCTTCCACCTAGTCTCCTCTCGCAGCTTCAGGCTCGTCTCAGTGAGGCCACCTCTGACCTGCTTCCATGCGTGAAGTTCTCAGTAATAGCCCAGAAACTGGTGGAACCTTCAGCACAGAGGGCCGCACTGTCTCACAGCATGCCTCCGGGTCGGACTGACGTCTGCAGCGTCAGGCCAACGGGGTGGACGGCAGCTTTCCTCCCCACAGAGTGTCTGAGCAGGTAAAAGTAGGAAGCTGTGCTGCTCATGCAGACGCCCACGCACACACACACACACACACACACACACACACACACACACCCACACACACACACACCAGTAGGTTCAGCGTCACGCATCAGAATCCCTGCCTCGGTTACCTGGAAACAGGTGTAGAGTTCCTCATGCATATTTCAGAGGGTCTCTCTCCCAGTGCCAGAGGTCCATTGTCAGCCAGTGTTGGTAGACTGGATCCTGTAAACCTGATGCACACACACACACATACACACACACACACACACACACACACACATGGAAAACCTGGAGGATTTTTGCACCACAGCAGCTCAGTAACTTCAGCAAGTTCATGTTTTGTGAAGATAAAACCCCTCAGTCCAAATTACTACATCAAAATTAGAGTCTTAACTTTCCATGATATGTTTGATTTCAATTCAATTCAATACTTTGTTTAGGACACAGCTCATGGAGGGGTCCATAGCAAAACAAATAAAACAATTTAGATAAAAGTTAAAGACAGTTTAGACAGTTTAGAAAGAAAAAAATAGTAATTGGACCTACAATTCTCCTTTATTAACCTCCCAAACATTTATTGTGCCGACACTAAAAGCATCTGGACTCATTTTCAACCCTTTGGATCCTAATATGAACTTACTCTAACCTTTACCCCTCATGTTTGTGGGTTCAGTATACCCATGAAGTATGATAACCCTTTGGTTGGTGCCACTTGACTGGGCCCAGTGGTAGCATGTATATGCTAAAGCGTATGGGACCCAGTATGGAGCCCTGGGGGACACCAAAGGGCCCACCGAGGAGGAGGCGTGAACAACGACTATTCAGGAAGTCCTTTTATGGCTTTCAAAGTATGTGTCTCACAAAAAGAATTATGAAAGTCGATACAACCCAAAAAAAATTAAAAGTCCAATAAGGGTCAAATAGTTTTCAGAATTTAAAAAAAATATCAGAATTTACCAAAATGTTGAGCTAATCTTATCAAGGTTGAATATTTACCATGAAATACAAAATTACATCCTGAAATCAGTTTACAAATCCAGATTTGTTTATTTTTTAAAAACATGCTTGACCAAAGGATTTGACATTTGATCGTAAATTGAGAGTTTCTTAGATATTAAATGAATAAATACCCCCAAATAATTAAAGTTTGCAAACAAAAAGTAAAGTATATTACCCAGAGGTAGGTTTTAGCATATCCTAAAGACAATTACATACATTTTGGCGACGTTACGTACTAAACAGCATTTCAAAAGGATAAAAGGTAATTGTTATTTTTTTGTATTATATTATTATTAACTTTTTTTGCCAGTGTGAGAATCCACACAATGATTAATGGCTGCAGTTTATTTATGGAAGCTTGAATTTCTGCATTACTTACTGTTACCTGACCACTTCCTGAAAGTCCTCCCCTCCTGCTCTCATTGGCTGCTTCCACATGTCAGTCAAACATCAACCTGATTCCGGTGCACCTTAGGTTGGTAACCTGAGAGAAGCAGGGAGTGTTGTGTAGATTTAAAGAGGTATATAAAGCTTTTATGACTGATTATGTTTCACCGACCAAAGAGAAAAAACAGAGTTTTTTTTATTTACTTAAGCCTTTAAGTGTGAAATCTTTTTATTTGCATATTTTATTTCTATAGGGCATATATTCATTTAAGTTTAACATAAAATAACAAACTGTTTGGTCAAGCATGTTAGAAACAGTAGAAAAGAGAACTTACTATTACTATTATATTATTTCATGATGAATCTTATTAGGAAAATAATCTATTTTAATTGGATTTGTTGAACCTTTGGGAACTATTTTACACTTAAAAGATTATTTTTTTGGTTGTATCGTCACATAGTTCTGTTTAATAAGTCCTCACATGCTTTAATATGCCACAAAAAAAAAAAAAAGTACATACAGAATAAGATTTTCTCAGTATCTACTTTAATGCCCCTTCCATTGTGGCCCCTTTGCCCTGTGGTGTCCCCCAGGGTGCCATCTATGGCCCCTTACTCTTTTACATATGTGGGAAATGTTATTAACAGGTTCATTAAATGTTAGTGGCCCACATTTTTCAATAAGAAATAGTGACTTAAAATGTGCTCGACCAAACAGTTGTGCACTCAAAGGGTTTAATATATTTTCTCCGATGTCTCAATCATCTCTTTCACTTCAGCCACGATACGCTCAACATTTGACAGTGAGTGTGAAAATCTAGCAAATGTCCACTTTCTCTACATTACAGACACGCCCGAGAGATTAGATGGAACTATCCTCCTATGGACCTGATTACCAAACACAGACAGGAAAGAAGCTGTAGATTCAGACGAGCGGCATGAATCAGGAATGCAGGTCCATACAGTAGTCCAAGTCTACGTGCACAAACCTGATGGATGTTGGTTATTTGTAGAGCCGTTTGTTGGGTTGTGGCCGGAGCAGCTGGTGTTTGAGGCGGGGAAGGACACACCCGAATACTTGACTGACCACACCGAGAACGTGGGTCGGTATGGAGGCAGCAGGGCTTCCTCAATGATCCGGATACTCTACATACCACCAAAAACTCTTATATATGTTTTTATTATGAAATTGATATAAATAGAGAGATATTACTTTTTCACAATACATGGATGTTGAAAATTCAGGTTGTCACGATGACGTCATTTGGAAAAAAAAATACTGGGATAAATTATAATCATCTCTTTATGATAAAACAGCAAGTTGATAAATAAAGGCTATTGTTTCCCTTCTGTTTTAACTACCAAGGGAAGATGAAAAAAATAAATTAAAACAACTGAAACCAACATGTATGAACAAGAAATGTGTTTGTAATGATAATTTGTACAGCCTTTTAAGTTGCAACTTTGATTTTAGACGTGTCTTTACACCTTTTCATCGATTTTAATACAATCAAAGGATGACACTCGCCGATCCATCTGTAATAAACCCATATATTTATGTTCGAGGCTCTTTGAGTTACTCCCTGCTCCTCCAATGATCCGATTCTTCCCCAGAAATAAATGAGACATAAGGTCACAGTCTAAAAAAGTGGATTTTAAGATTAAAAACCGTGTTGGTATTCAGAATGCGTTAATTATCATATATTTGACCTTATTCAATCATTTTTAATTTACAGAACATGTAAATGCTGTCAAGGGAAGGGAAACAATTAATTTAACTTCTATTAAATTAGCATCTCTGCTAATAGTGGCTAACATAACTTGACTTCTGCACTGCTGCAGGTAATCTGTGGCCTTCTGTGACCACAAGGTGTCTCAGGAGTCCCTCAGAGTCCCGAACAGCTGATCATGGAAAGATGGAAGAAGTTATTCTAATATTGATCAAATTCAGTGATGAAGTATCTGATCTTTTTAGTCACATGACAATCCGACAGGAAGTTGTGATGTACATGGGTCATAATCTGGATAATTAAAGAAAACAGTCACAAAAGGGAATTTTTTTTATTTATTATTGCAAATAAACCTTATTTAAAAGGAAATTTGAATTTAAATAGAAGCGGTGAAATGCGGAAAAAATATACCAATAGATGTTGAAGTTATCTAATTAGAAATTTTATTGTATTCGTCCTGAAAAACCAGTGTGAAAGTTTGTAGAAATGTCAACTAAAAATTAAATAGCTTAATAATAGTAATATATATATATAGTATAATAACGTCCTTATAAATAATTTGATGAAAACTGACATCTCTTCCATCAGTCCCCTGATCACCGCTGTAACAAACTAATCCCTCCAGGCCGACTTTGTTCCATCTGCCCTAAAAGCCGCAATATTCAGACTTCTCCTAAAAAAAACCCACTCTCGATCCAGAAGGCCCATTTCCAAACTCCCATTCCTCTCCAAAGTTCTGGAAAAAGTAGTTGCTGCCCACCTCCAGGACCACCTCAAACACAACAACCTCATTGAAACCTTTCAGTCTGGTTTCCGCTCCGCCCACAGCACAGAAACAGTTCTGCTCCGAGTCACATGACCTCTGGATGGCAGCAGATGCTGGTTCATCTTTTTACAGTCGTCCAGAATGGAAAAAACGAAAAAATAACTTTAAAAAAGTCCTTTTGCATTTTAGTGGCCGTTATCAGGGAGGGTGAGACCAGCGGTGTTCACTTGGTTTTATTGTGCCATAAATCGCCATTTTTGATGTTTTTTGACAATGTTAATCCATTTATCCTGTTTAGGGTCACATGGGGGCTAGAGCCTATCCCAGCTGACACGAGGCGAGAGGCGGCGTCAACAAAAAGTAGCAAAGGGATCTTTAGGAGGCAGGAAGGACACGATCAACAAACTGGTCGGGACCGGTTCATCACTCAATCACATCAAGTCTGCCTCGTTTAAGTTTTTCTTCATCAGCAGTCAAAGTGATTTAATTTGTTTTTAAAGCATCGATGTTTGAATTCTTCTCATTCAAATGTCTCTGTGGATTCGTCTCACAGCAGTGAGTCCGTCTCCTCACATTATCTAACACGAGGAACCTGCTTGAACATTTCCTCCTTTAATCTACTTTTCACCTGGTTGCTCCTGGAAAACGAAGGATGGGTTTTGACTGTCAATCATCCTCAGGCGATGGTTCCGGTGCATGACTGTTAATGACAAAATAAATCCGAGGTTTGGTTTGAGGAAGCTACACAAATACTTCTTTCCACTCAGTGAACCAAAGGCTTCATGTACAGAGTGTGTGAGCGGCTCCTGTGGGTGTCACCCCCCACTAGAGGGTGACAATGGGGCCAGTGTGGTCTCAGAGATGGAACAGAAAGTACAGAACACAATGTACTTAAATGCATCACATCATTGTAGGCATAAACACGTGCCCCCCTGTCACAACACAGATCTGCTGAGCGTAGCAACTGTTGGGCCTTCTCCGAGGAGAGCCTGAATTTAACCGCGTGAAAGGAAAAACCTCGTCACACGATAAACTTATTCTCAAAATAAAACAACTCAGATTTAATTACAGATAAAAAGCCAATCCTGTGGAGAAACCAAACGTGAAATCTTGTATTTCATAGAATATTTTTTATAAGATTAGCTCAGCCTTTTAGTGCAGCGTGTTTTTAGAAAACTATTTCACCTGTATTAGACTTTTATTTTTATTTTGGTTGTATCAAGTCACATTATTCTGATCACTAAGTCCTCACATGCTTTAATATACAAAAAAAAAGAAAAACTGCTGTTTATGGAATAGCACTTTCTCCTCTTTGGCCCTTTTGTCATGCGGTGTCCCCCAGGGCTCCATCCTTGAATCACATTTTTCCAATAAAAATAATCAAAAATGTGACTTTGAATGAAATGAAATATTGACTCCTCCACTTAGAAATGATTTGTAGTCGGTGATCTTTGCAGCAGACAACCACTTATATTCCTGCTTCTTCTCAGCTTCCCGTCAACAATCCTTCGTCACCCCCCTCCCACCTGCTCGTGTCCGTGTTTAACGCTCATCTGTTTACAAGCCCGGTAGGTGGGAGGACTTCACGCGGATATATGTGCCAACCATCTCCGGACAGAATGTTTCCGCCCCGAAATAGATCTGAATGTAAAGACGGAGCTATGGGAAGATGAAATCTGGCCTTTCCTCAAACACAGCAGGAACCGTGTGTTTCTGAACTTTCCTCCATTTACTCAGTTATTTATGTCAGAAACATCTGGATGATTTGACATTCCAGGTTAAAAGGTACATTCACACCTGAAAATTACACTTTGTTGACACAGAAAAATGTAGGTGTTGAGAGTATCGGCCGAAGTCAAGGTGTCTGACAGCTGAAAGGCTTTCTGAGGAAGCTTTTCTTATTTAGCTTCCTCAATGTAGAAAGTTAAAATAATAGTTGTACAGTTTAAGAAATGACTGTACGGTTTATTTTCATGTACTGTGGCAATAAATACATATATATACCTGCCCAAAATTAGGAATGAACCTTCGGGGGCAACAAGACCCCAACTCTGACCCAAAAGAACATCAGAAACACCTGTAAACACCTGTAAAAGACCACCAATGGGGTTCATTAACAAGTTTGACATTAATAACCCTTTAATGTCCTGCTCAGCTGTTTGTTAGAACATATTTTGGGTCATAATTTTGTGATTGAAAAATGTGAGCCCCTTGACTAAACCTGTTAATAATATGACCCAGTGGCAGTATGTGAATGCTGGGGGCCATGGATAGCGCCCTGGGGGACACCACAGGGAAAAGGGGCCAACAAGGAAGAGGCATTAAAGTGGCGGCCGAGAAAATCATGTTCAAATCGAACTTTTTTTTTTAGCATAATAAAACTTTTGAGGACTTATTAAACAGTTTTATGTGATTTGATACAACCAAAAAAGTCTATTAAGGGTGAAATAGTTCATTTCTTGGTAAAAGTCATTTTGTAATCTTTTGGCAGATCAAGCTCATTTCTACCATCGTCTCAGCTCAGCTGTTTTCAGGCCCGGTTTGCTAGCTGTGGCTTCATAATGAACACAAAGGGGGATTAAATAGATATGTGTAAACTAAAACAAATATATAATATGGTCATTTGTGAGGTTTAGAGGCACTAGTGGAGAGGTTTGGTTGCCACTTGGCAAAACTCTTCCCCTGCTTACAGTCGCTAAGCTGAACAAAGCTAAATGCTAACTGTAGCCTCGTGTTAAGGCAAAGTATAATGAAAATATCATTCTTTTTAATGTTCTGCTAATCAGGCTCTTATCCCTCCCTCCTTTTTCTTCCCCAGCTTAGGGACTAATCATATTTCTGGTCTTAATCAACCAATTTTTGATCCAGTGAATGTTAATAATTGATGTATTGGGGGAGTCCTGCAGAGAAATATTCCCCTCTGTGGGGTCGGATGTATCTCCTTAAAATTTGTTTGTTGAACAGCATGATCGCCTTCAAATATCTGCTTGTTAAACTCATGTCCTGTCTTTAACTGAATCCTTTTAAATGTGAATAAATCCTGTCAAATGTGAATAAATCCTGTTAAATGTGAATAAATCCTGTCAAATGTGAATAAATCCTGTCAAATGTGAATAAATCCTGTTAAATGTGAATAAATCCTGTTAAATTTGGCCCAGATCCGCATTAGCTGTCGGCTAGGCAGCATATTCCAGACCTCCCTCCATGTTCAGTCAGTTTATGCAAATACAACCAAGGCGTACATCTAAATGTTTGTTTAATTGTCTAAACTGTTGTGATCTGCATCTATTACAACTATTCCTAATCAAAAATCATTCATTAACCAAAGACTTGCTGCGGTATTTATTAACTGGAGCCACATAAACGCATCAGCCACATGTTTTACTCCATTGTGTGCAGGTAACCTAAATTGCGATGGAAAAAGAAAATGACACATAACTAGAGAAATAACCAATTCAGTAAGAAATTATCCTGTTAGTTTATTCTGTGATCACATGTGAACACGCTTCTATCCGTTTGTGTTTGTTTGTTTCTCTAGCAAACGTAACGCAATACACATCGCATAGCCACACGCCGCGCTGCTATATCTTTTATTTACCAAGCTCTCCAGGCATCTAAGTTTTGGGCACAACACTTCCTGACATGCAAACTGTTGCGTAACAAACAATAAAAATGCCCCTTCTCAGCTCCTCTTTCCTCCCAAAACAGGAGTTTACTGTTGTTATGAATCAGCATCTTGGCTGCAGGCTCTGCTATTTTCACGTAAGAACCCTCAAGGTTATTAGTCCTAGATTGTTGTGATTGTCCGATCACGCACTTCCCTGTAATCACGCTGCTCATGAAGTAAATGGTGATCTCTATGGACAGTTTCTTCTTGGGAAAGTTTAACTTCTCTCTGTGCAGCCTTGAATGAAAGCAGTATTTTCAAGAGTTAGATTTTGCAGGTAAGGCCAGCAGGTATAGATTTAATAAAGGTTTATTCTGTTCATTGATTACCGCAGTGCCAAATGCAACACGTGTTCCCATTATTCACATTTCACTTGCAACTACATTACAGAATATATGGGAACCAAAAAACATGAGTAAGAAGGTAGAACATGTCCCGAAACATATTGTTCCGGTTCTTTACCATAAGCCCACCCCTCAGGACGCGGCTATATTTACCTTTATGTTTGATGACACATGAACTCAAGGAGTCATAGTCTGAGGTTGAACGACGTCTTATGTACGGTATCCTCAATATAACAGAGTTAGATGCACATTTTACAGCTTTATTTATTTAATTATTGACCATTTCATGTATTATCACACGCACACTTTCCTTCATGTTCTGTGAAGCACCAGATCAAGACACATTCAGTCACATCTTTGTAAAAAAGCCTCTGGATGGGAGCTCAGTGTCCTGACTTTTGAGTTGTCTTCAAACACAAACACACACACACACACACACACACACTCACATGTAGACATAAACTGCTCCTCGCACGCACATGACCCTCCCAAAAGAGGTCATATCAAAAGGTTGATATCTCAGTCAACAGTGAAGCATTCCAGTGACTGACTGGAGACACTGTGGTCCAGAGGAGATTCTTGAATCGCCATCGGACAGAGAAGACAGTCCACTGACCGGTTTAAGTAACCCTATTGTGCTTAAATACTGCAATTTATTAAACATTCTTGTTTTGCATGAGAGCATCCTGGTCGGCAGTGAACCCAGTCCCCGGGCGTCACGCTCCTGGTGCTGGATCCAATGTGGCCGACTTAATGGGGAGGGATGCGTGAGGAAGGGCATCCTGAATAATAGCATGTGCCGCTTTATGATGATAAGGGTCAGTATTGACAGTGTGGGAAGATTTTATGTTGTCATTCAACACAATCTACCAACAAAAATAAAAGCTCATAATGGAAAAGCGAAAAAAAATCTGAAGTTGATCAACGCGCTTCTTTTGGACCAGCTAAAAATCCCTCTGGAATGTTTCCCCCTCTAGAACTGTGGTGGGTTTTTCTCTGCATCCCACCATCTGCCTACATATTTCTTACGGGCAAACATGAGCTGCTCGTGTATAAGACCGGGAAACAGGTGCATCATGGGAAATGTAGTCTATCACAGTAGCTCAGTACTCTGTAAGGTAGTTCAGTCCTTACAGGGAGTGTTTTATACACCTGATGTGTCTTGAGCCCCCTTGTACTCACCTCCAACTAAACCCAGTCCATCCTATTCACTGGGCCCAGTGGTACCTTGCTTTCCTCAGTATGACACGGTCAGTTCAGGGCTGCAATATCTAACAACTATTCGGTGGGTGAGATTCAGCCCAGACCTGCATTGTGACTGGAAAGTTCTCCCACTGCCTTCGCTGATTCCTTGAATTTTCCTCTTGTTCATCAGTGAAGTTCACATTTTGGGTTTTGACTGAAAGGTGTTTCCAGCATTGCCATGAAATTCAGTTTCCATTCTCCTTCCCTGTGACATTTACATCGGAATTTTTCCTATTCGAAAAATATGGATGGATGGAGGTCCAGTTATGACATTCCCATCAAGCGCAGCTGTCGATTTTGTTTGGTACTGATTACCAAAATCAGGTTTACGTATTAAAAACAGTGGTGTACATGATAAACATCATACCTGCTTAACATAAGAATATCAGAACTGTCACTCTGAGAATGTTAGCCTACCGATGTTTAGCTGCCTCCTCAAACTGCCAGCATAGAGGCAATTATATTTGAGAATAGCTCTCAGCTGTGACTGAGAAAAAGGAATGACATCTTCTTTCCCAGGTTTATCGGCCAAGTCATGATAGTTCTGGTTGTGCTAAGACGACACGATACATATAAGGGAAACAGAATAAGTGGTAAGGTGGGTAAAAACGCGTTAGCAAAGACCCAGTAAAAGCTCTTCGTCAGAGAACACTAAGACAAAGTGGAGGAGGGTGGAGGGACTTTCAGGGGGACTATTGCATGTTTGTGTGCCTTTCGGTTACATGTGCACAAGTTTACATAATCACTCACAAGGGGCCCCTGAGGTTTTTTTTTGCTCTTTTTAAGAAGGTGGCTATTCAAAGCTCAACCTCTCGCACGAATTGCGTATGTTTCTGTGCACATCTGTGTTTTCTCCCCCAGTCAAAGTCGGTTCAAACCAGCTGTGAAGCTGGTGCAAGCAGGTTGTTTTTTTTTTATGGCATGACTGCAAGCAATTCCTCGACATAAGCCCTGCAGTTTCACGCTACAAGAACTTTAAGAGCACAAACAAAAGATTCCGGCATACGCGGAAAAGTTGAATGACAGAGTCAGGTATTCAAAATACCTCAGTTGAAAACACAAACACATAATCCAAGTGCAAACTAACACGCAAAGAGGAAAAGCAGGCTTCTGATCTAGAATAGCTGTTGAAAAAAATAAAATAATTCAGACCATGTGATATGGACTTTCTTAAAAAGCCCAGAGCGTGTACCGTAACAGAATCTCATTGAGCTCGTCAGTACCAGCAACGAAGAACATCAGGAAAAAACACGTTTTAAAGAAAAATAGTGAATCCCTTGTCTAGTCTGACTGAAGATAACAAGCCAGCGTTCACACTCATTCACACACATTCACACACATTCACACTCATTCACACACATTCACACACATTCACTCGGTGGTGGCAGAAGCTGCCGTGTGTGTTATGTATTCTGTTCATCCGTAATAATAACACACACAGAATCACTCACACAACAGAAAGCAGCAATCAGTCTGTAAACATGTGTGTCTACATATGTTCGCATGAGCACTGTGTGTCATTTAATCCGTGTGTGTGTTCCTGCTTGTGTAGGTGGCGTGGACTCATCGGGGCTCTGCATGTCAGTGCCATGAATCATGTTATGTAACCGTGCCAACTGACGGCGGCGACACCCAATCGCATCCTGCTTTGTAGCATGACCTGCTGCGGCCATGATGGAGCCTGCTGGAGACCCGTCCTCTCATCCCAGCTAATCCTTGATCGCTGATGCCGATAAATCCACCAAGGGACCAACCGGGAGCCGTGTTGGTGAAGGACACGGTTTATGAGCATGAAGCAAAGCTGCAGATTTACCGTTGCTGGAAAAAATGATGACGGGAATCTAAATGGAACGCCTTGTGCCTCAGCGGTTACTTTTCTTTCTCTCTTTTTTTCACAGAAGTGAGTCTCTCAGTTATCAATCCACACAGAATGAACCTGCACTGATCTGGTTTACATCAGCGAAGAAGTGAGGGGGCTGCAATCACGGGGGGATAAGAAGGAGGGGATTCAGAGGTATTGAGGGAGGAGATGATTAGACAAGAGCGATCAGAAAACTTGCCTGCATTGTACAAGCAATCCCCCTGATGAACTTGAATGTGACTTAAATGTGAGTCATTATTAATCTCCAGCATTCCATATTGACTCAACTAAACTATTTCTATGAGGTCAGCAGTCTGCTCTGAGATCAGATCCCCTAGTGACTCAATAATGGAGATAAATACAGTTAAATTCAGTCACAATCTGAATTATGGATGAGAAACCAACAATAAAAAGCTCCACCTAATGAGTCAAATATGAACTATTATAGTGAAATAACATTTATACCATGTAGGTCTCCTTGTTTGGATCCATATGAGCCCGTTTGGACAAAATGGAAGTAACAGTCAAAAAAAAATACACCCCTAGTGAGTGAAATCTGAATTACAGTAAAATATGACAAACACAAGTTAGATTTGGTTTGAGGTGGTTTATAAGAGGTAAACTGGGACTAAATTGTACCAACGGTTAAGTAGTTATGTCTGAAAAACCGTGTTTTTTTGTAAAAAAGTGAGTAAAATATGAACTATTAGTATGAAATATGATTTATCCAAGATAGATCTCCTGGTGTCGACTCATATGCACCACATTTGGACCAAATCGGACCAACAGTACAGAAATAATGGACTGAAAACTTCAGGAGGAGTCTCATTTGGACACAATAAAGGTGTCACACGGGTCATTTCTTTAATTAAAATTAATTAAAGTTCATTTCATAACGATCGATACTGAAGACTGACTCTTGTGAAGCTAGAGTTTGGAATGGCCACGCCTCCTGAACGCAACGGGAGTGAAAGTGAATACGCAGAAAATTACATAGGATCCTCTTTATTGCTGGAAAGTAGGTCACATGACCCAGAGGTATTTCCTCAGAAGAATGTACGTCGTGGCCTGAAGGCCAAAGACAAAGGAGAAAAAAATGTCTCTCCCTCCCTGTAAAACACAAATATTTGGGTCAAATAACTTCAATGTATTGAAGTAGATTATATGGGTCACATATGGCTATGTAATCTTTTGACTTTAAATTTTTCTTCTGACTTTAAACTCAAAATTCTGACTTTAAGCTTGGAATTCTGACTTTAAACTCGGAATTTTGACTTTAAACTCGGAATTCTGACTTTAAACTCGGAATTTTGACTTTAAACTCGGAATTCTGACTTTAAACTCGGAATTTTGACTTTAAACTCAGAATTCTGACTTTAAACTCAAAATTCTGACTTTAAACTCAGAATTCTGACTTTAAGCTCAGAATTTTAAATTTAGGATCAAAATTCTGACTTTAAACTCGGAATTTTGACTTTAAACTCAAAATTCTGACTTTAAACTCAGAATTTTGACTTTAAGCTAAGAATTCAAAAAAAATCATCATGTAGCCCTATTCTGAGAATAAAGTGAGCCCCCCCCCCCAAAAAAAATGGGAAAAAAAATGATTAGGAGAGAAAAACCTGAACAGAGAAAAAGTAAATGCGAGACATCCACACGCACTTTTGTCCATCTAAATACTTTATAGACCCACAGATTGAGGCGGGGATTTTCCAAATGGAGGTCGACGATAAAGAGAATATTCTAAGGATCTGAGAGTCCATTTAAAAAAAATCCCTTTTCCCAGCTCTGTCAAACAAACTGGTATTCTAACAAGCGTTCCCAGACAATATAGACAGGAAATCAGCAGCTTACTGTCCGAGCTCCTCTCATTCAACGGCTCAGCCAAAAATGTGTCCGGCACCATCAAAGCCTTGTGGTTTGCTGAAACAACATTCCCAGAATGTGGATCTCACTCGGTCAGAAAGAGAGATGTGAGCTCAGACGGAGTGTTTGAACAGTAGCCCGGTCCGTTTGAGATACTGATGCGGCACTGGAGGCTGATTCCTGAGCGGACTCTTCATCAGTCACACGCAGATGTACTGTCTGCGGCATCCTTTTAAAAGTTTTTTTATTTTTACTTTATTTCACAGCACTGGCTTGTTTGTTTGTCATAAAAAATGGATTTTTATGATTTTTTTTTTATATATGTAGGATGTGGCCCGCAGAACTCTGGTTTAGATTTAGGTGTTGAAACATTCTTTGACGTGAAATATTCCATAACATGATTCCTCCTCCTAACATCCCGGATAACACCGACAAAAACTTCATGATGATCCAATCCGGAGTTTATATTGTACATATTGACTGTGAATGTACTACGCAGTGACTACATAGTACATTCACTGTATACTATTTGCATTCATTGCACCATGTGTAGTGTCACAGCAGCCCAACACTTGACTTTGTACATCGGACATGAACGTCTGTTGATGTTCTTCCCTCTAGTCCTCTGTGAGGAAGGACCTTGTGAGGAAGGACCTTGTGAGCGTGAAGGTCAGATTATTGAGAGGCGGAGTCAAATATGTGAACTCATCCTCAGCCAATTAAGCTGATTCTGATTCTGTCAGACCTAGGATCCAAGTAATATTCCAGATCTGGTGATCGAGAATGTTTGAATTTATACGGCATTGACATTTTCAGAAGCTACGGAGCTAAATCCTGTTAAAAATAAACAAAAAAAACCACAATTAGAGAAGGTTTTCTTTTCCTACCAAACTAGTAAGGATGCCAGTGCAATTCTAAAACCCCTAAAACGTAGGGGTTAGAGCGGTAACCCCTACGTTACCGCTCTAGTAATGGGGGTCCCCAGTAATGGGGATCAAACTCCAATGGGACGGTTGCCTTCAGGTGTAATCCCTATAGTGGGGAAACTGAGCTTCTGCTCTCGGACTGCTGTCTAGTTTTTGTCTGTTAGTTAGATTTGAGGGTTTTTTTCGGTGTAGTTGGATCTCTATGCCCTTAAAATCTGCAAAATAAGCAATTCATGATCTAACCTGCAGCTAAATAACATTTAGTTGGACAGAGAGAGTTGCATTCTATCCCTTCATGACAATGCAGGCCGTCATTTGCATAACAGAACCAAATAGTTGTGGTTTTTCCAAGCCACAGTTTCCGCCTTCTGTCACTTATGTGTTTCCTTGTTCAAGTGAAGGATGATCGGAAGTGATGCAATAATCTGAGGCTACACCCACGCTAACAAGTTAACAGTGACAATTACAACGTTCACCTCGGTCCCCATTTGCTGATTGGTACGACAAACAGCTGACGCTAACAGGGAAATTGCTTTAAGTGATTATTTCCACGAAAAGTCGGGGATGTTGTGGAATCGTGTACGCCGCCGCCGCAGATCCTTCTTGTCACCTCGATAACAAAACAACTCTTTCATCAATCATTTTCAAATTTCACGCCCACATAAAATTTAGTGCCAGGAAGAACTGGATTGATTTTGGGAAAGTTGGTTCTATATTTCTGACACTAGGGGGAATTTATCTCCAGTTTTTCAGTTTTCAGGCCATAATTTCTCAATCGTTGGTCCGATTTAGCGCATATTTGGTTCATGTGAATCAACTCCAGGAGATCCATCTTGTATGCCTTTTGTTTAACTCTAAAAAGTCCTACTTTATTTACCGGAGGGTGGTTTTTTTTTTATACAAGAAACACTGTCATTCGTCTGATTCAGTCCAAAATTGGTTCATGTGAATCGACTCGAGGAAATCTATTGCTATTGTGGGATATTCCCTTGCTATACCTTCACTGCTTTCTTTACATTCCCTTTGTTTGCTGTGAATGTATGACATCATCCATCCAGAGCATCAGTCATAAAGAGACAGGGACATACCCGAGCCCATGAAAAGAGAAACCTACAGCTGTCCTGTCCAGAGATAAGCTGCTTTTGAGTAAATCCCATGAAAATGGAGCCATGGGGAGATAAAGAAAAAAAAAAAAAAAAAAACTTAGATTAGGAGACATCTCTGAACCAGAAGGTCTTCTGCGATGAAGAAAAAAAAAAGGTGGAAAATGTCTAAACTCTAATTTATGCAGCAGTTTTTTTCTCATGTCTTTCTAGTTTTTCTATGTCCCATAAAAGTTTTAATGAATCTGTTTTCACTAGAAATGATGATTTGAGGATTATTTTTTGTGGCAGCAGACAAAAGACATTGACGTTGTGTTCTCTGCACACGTCGCTCTAGTCACAACTGTAGCCCCCCAAGGCAGACTTCACCCCAGAATGACCCTCATTCTACAACATGCACCGGCCAGGCATGTGCACCCTGCTGTTTCACCAGCCTGATTTTGAGCGGGATGCTTGAGGAAGTGACTTAATGCGGTCCCTGCACATGAATAATGGTCGGATTATGGTCGTACCCTTTTGCTCAGTTTCAATCAAATCAAATCTTTTTTTTTTTAGGCTCCGCCAAATCTCAACAAATGTTACCTCGAATCACGGTCCAAAGAGATCAGGTCTAGACTGGACTCTTTATTCTGCAGAAACCCAATAAGTCCCGCATCTGCCAGCACTTTAAATCCATAAAACACAGCCTCCTCTTTAAAGCCATCCGTGTTTGTTCTCATTCCTGCTTATGTTGTTCAATGTAGTCTCTCCATGGATCTTGAATGAATAGACCGAATCAAATGAGGGTTCAGCAGAACCTAGGACACATTGATTTAAAAAAAACAACACACAGCTCATGTATTATAGACTTAAATGCTTTTATTGAACTTAAAACAGCAAAAACACGCGCTCATGTGGGAGGAAGTGCTCTGAGGGGAAGAGGAACTTCTTCCCCGTGAAAAGTGGAACAAACCTACATCTGACAGAAAATAAAATCCTTGGAAAGTGCTAGTATGCTTAATTTTAAGCATAATGAGTAAAAACGTGCAAAAG
This sequence comes from Lophius piscatorius, assembly GCA_009660295.1. Taxonomy (NCBI): domain Eukaryota; kingdom Metazoa; phylum Chordata; class Actinopteri; order Lophiiformes; family Lophiidae; genus Lophius; species Lophius piscatorius. The sequence continues at coordinate 103,999 of VRLP01001296.1, read as the reverse complement.
ATTTTCTCTTCAGTAAAACACAGGAGCCATAAACTCTCCCCCAGTCACAAAACAAACTTTTATCATGCACACATACTCTGAGAAACTGACAGTTTGACGTCACTCATCGTCAGGCTTTCAGGTGGAACTCGTCTTCCTGGATAAGGTTTCCACAAAGCCATGTCACCTCTTTCCCTCCATCTACGGGGGACACTTTGATGTTAAAGCAAAATAAAAAGTGAGGGAACGTAACCCCATCTCACCCTACAAATAATGATCCGCTCCCACCTACATCCCCCAGCAGTGACCCCCACCCCGTCCCTTTTCATCTCTGTGGCCTAAAACCGGGTCATGTCTGGTGACGCACCTCCAGTTAGCCAATGGGAGCCCTCCGTTAGGAGTCATGTTGGGTCTAGCATCACTGAAATGGCCATGAGAGATATTTGCCTGGTGATGTGAAGAGGGAGTGGGGGAGGCGGAGCTTGTGGCGCAGGCAGAGGGGCACGTGGCGCCCAACGAGGCCTCAGCCTGTCACAGGGCATCCTGTCAGACATAGTGAGCAGGCACTCTCACTATGCAGACTCCACGCCTGCGAGAGAAACGGAGGATGTGCAGAACATCAAGTAACCAATCTGCATCAAACCCGTCTAGAGCAGGAAAATATGGGATTAACGCGAGGAAACATGACCACCAACATGTCGGGGTGCGGCGTACCCACTGGTGCGTTGAGGACGCATGAACCGCTGAATGATGAAGCGTGGCCTATGAATACTCTGGCTCCTTTTGCCGTTGTAGCGATTCCGGTTCTTCGACATATTTTACATCCTCGAAGCACCGAGTTTGAAATCCAGGCTCCAGCGCGGAACAGCATACGTTTACAGAAACGTGGAATTTAGCAGATGCATGGAACTGAAAGAACTTCCCGAGAACGACGATCTTCAATTTTTCCTTTTGGCCATCCTACGAAGCAATCCCTAAACTACTGATAGTTTTCAATTACGATTCCCTGCAAAGCTGGGCCGCCGCTTGAAGAGAAAATGTTAGCAGGTGGGGACAGAACGCCCCCCCTCCCTCAGCCGGACCACTTCCTACTGCAAACAGATGAGACCACAGATTCAGCTACAGGAAATAAGCCGCTTCCAGGGCCAACCGAGTTCATTGTTTGTGATCGCCTTGAGGAGCGTTGGATAAGGAAGGACTTAACTCAACATCTGCGTCTCATTCAAAATAGTCACAGCTTTATTGGTTCATGACAAAATAAAGTTATATTCATCCCTCAATAAAAACAAGACCGTCTTAGATTAAAAGCCAGCACACTCATGCAACGTTCAGGACAGTTACGTGTTTGCATCGACATGAAGGGTTCTAAACCAGGGTGGGGCTCAAAGTCACGCACCTGATTGACAGGACGTTGTGAAATACTGATGTCCCGTTGCATTTCTATTGAAGCAAATAAAAATATCACAAGTAAATACATTTAGACTATTTGAAAACGGCTCCAAAATCCTTCGTTTGTGGAGGAAAGAAACTATAAAAACCTAAACTGGTTGAGCTGATCTTAAACCGCGCCGTGTTCCTGCCATCACTTCGTTACAAAGGACATCTCGACTGAAGTCCCCTTTCCCTTTAAAAAGGCATTACTGCTCAAAGAACTTCTCTTCATTTGGACAAGCCCGGCAAAAGTTCACAGGAATTTAACGGGTTTTCCCTCCTTTTTATAGCTCAGAACCGTTTTGACAGCATCGTGCAAGAATGTGCCTTTGTAACGACTAGTGGACAAACTCCTATTTAGTCAGCCGGTTGTAACCCACCCAAAGCGGTCCCATCTATGACCCCACATGAGACAAAATCCCTTAAAAAGTTCTGACAGCAGACAGTTTTGAAAACACTGAGTACCAGCACTGAAATCCCCACCATGTCGAGAGAGGGATACAACCAATCAGTTACTGCGTGTGATTATGACTGAGGTAAGAAAGTTCCTGACGACACCCTTGCATCTCTACCTCTTTTACATCCCCCGACCCCAGAGGTCAAGCTTCTTCAGGGTGCAGGCTGGGCCTGGACCTTCTCCGTCATCTGTTTGGCACTGTAGTAGGACAGGCTCAGGCCCATGATGGCCAGCATCATGGCTATCTGGTTGACGGCACGGTCTTGTGGCTGAGCCTGTACCTCACCGGCAACTTGCCTCTGCATAGGAAAAAAAAAAAGAACAGGGTAAAGGTCAGAGGTCGTCAATCAGTGGAAACATTGAGCCAGTCAAGGAATACTGCGTGTCATCTAAAGATGCAAAAACCAGATTGACCAAACATTGAAATGTTCCGTCTGAAGAGATTACCTGCTAACCGACTTAATTTAAACAGACCAGAGGTTTAAACATTCAGGAGGACAATCACACGCATTTTAGCGAACATGCATCTCCGTTTAATTGCGTAAAAACTACCATGAACCATGATTAAAATCTCCATCGGTTCAGGAACCAACCGTTCTTTCTTATTAAAAAGAAATCCATCACAGAAAAAGCCTTTGATAGAATTATCGCTTTTGTAGAAATAGACACATAGAGTCCCCGCTCATTACGAACAAAGAACAGCGTCGCACCAAAGTGTCACATCTTATATAACAGCTAGTCACTTTTATCGCTCGGTTGAGCTTTTTGAATCGATGGGGAAAAACGTACAGGAGACGGCTTTTGTTTCCAAATTTGTGCAAATATGCGCACAAAGAATCTCCAAAATGGCGGCGACATAAGGAGAACCCCCACTGATGAGTGGATTATGATGACAGGAGGCACAATAGAAAGAGTGTAAACCATATCTCGGTGATTAGTGTCACCCCTAATTACACTGGTGATGAAAGCGGATTGTGGGTCACAGAACGGCACTGGACCTCTGAGCGGTTTCGGATTAGAACCGGCGTTACATTAAACTGGTGGATACTGAACATGAAGTGGTATTTTTCCCAGAGGTTTTTCCTGGACTGTGGTGCTGCTGCACAAACCTGGAGGAGGCGGAAGTATCCAGGCGTCAGTCTGCCCAGCCTGATGATCATATCTGGGGACTGGGGACGAGCTGGGGGGCCGTCTGTTGGGAATAAAAAGGAGAATTTACTGAGTAACAAGGCAGGATTATAATGAATATGAAGGGTAAGGTCACAAATAATCAAATGTCTCCAAAAGCATATAGTTTATGCTCGAGATCAATCCATGAGTCAACTTTCTCTTTTCGTTTTTTTAAATAACCGATGTCAGATTCCCCGTCCCCTGTCAATGAGGAGGAGGAGGAGAACATTAGAGTTGGCGAGCAAATATACCAAAACCAATCAATGAACTGAAAAGAATTCATCTTGCAGGCGTGGAATTTTCCGAATCACAGATCTGATTCTTGTCTGTTGGGTGTGTCCTCCAACGAGGCCCTGAAACCACCTCAGCAATGACATTATTTTAGAACCAAGTCAACAGAGCCTCTATTGATGCCGCGTCAAAGAAAAGATAATCTTCATCCATTCATACGCGGACATTCCCCTTCACATGATTGAGGAAGAACGCCGAAGGAAAGCATGCGATGGGAGATCCAGCGCAACGCAACCGCGATGAAAGAAGAAACAATACCCAACAGGGGGAACAAATAGAAATACCTCCAAAGCTTCCTAGAGGCTGGAAACAGGAGAGGTGGCGCATTACGATACATCGGAGGAGGTGGTAACTTTATGTACAAACAGGGAAGTGACTTTTCAGTGAGGAATGCATTTGGGACTTTGCCAGGGAAGGAGAGGAGGAGAAACTGCAGAGAACCTAAAACATATGCAAAACATTAGCATGCCAACCTGGTGGGAGTCACAAAAAAGTAATCTAAACTAAAAAGTAAAAAGTAAAGTAATCCAAGCAGAGTCGCTCCTGTTGTGACAAGTCTGGCTGACTTGAATAAGACCAGTCTGTGGTTCCTCACCTTCCACAGATGTCCTCTGATGGTAAGAAAGAGCCCAGAATGGACCAGTGGGGAACTGTACGTCCCAACCACGCTGAAAGTCCCGACTAATGCCAAACCGATTCAACTACTGAGGGTTTTCTGCACCGTGCTCCGCCTTTTTATTCCGCATGGCTCTTACCCAACCAGATCTGTGGGCTCGCCTCCAACACACACACACACACACACACACACACACACACACACACACCGCTATCCACACACACACACCGCTATCCACACGCATTACTCAGTGGGTCGCTTCAACACACCCTTTTACCCACCTCCTTCTAAAACTAGAGGAGCCTTTGTGAGCAGTCAGAGAAGATCTGCTCAGTTTTCCCATCATGAAGGTAAACGGGGTTAATGCACAAATAATAGTGTGAGCTCTTCAGGCCGCATGCATAACAGTGTAGTTACATAAGGAGCCCGACGTAACCATTTAACCTCAAACTGGAGCAGAAATTAAATGTCACCGACATCCAGAAGCTGACAGAAAAAGGCTCTAAAGTTAAACCGGCGAACTAAGGTACTCTTTCATAAAGATATTTTTGGTTGTACTTTAAATTGCTGCGTTGAGAGTCTGTTATGTAATCCGTTTCCATTTCAGTGAGCAAACACTCAGAGCGACTGTCTTTACCGCGCTGAATGACTGAGACCGCCTATATTTATGTCTCGTAATACGAAATACATACATACACCGGGTCTAAAAGTAATTCATTTAAAAATATATATATTTGTAGGAGTTCTGCAAGTATAGCGATATACAGCAGAACACTAGTAGTGGCTCCTCCCACTGAAAAACAGATGCTGGGCACACCTTTAACAAACCTCAGGTATTTGGCATGAGCTCAAAAATGAGGGTGTTAATAAGTGCTACTAATGTTGTCGTCAACGAGGAGACAAATCGATCATGCTAACAAAACCAGGCTGGAGGCTTTCTAACGAGGTAATTGCAGCTTAATTTTAGTTTGATGGGATATGAAGGGTTTCTGCAGGTGGAGACAAGTCAACAAGCAGAGCCTTCTTTAAAAAACAAAAAGAAGTATATACATTAATCTAAATACAAGACCTGGGGGGGGGGGGGTTTCAAGAAGGAAAAGCGGGATTAACAAACTCAGAGTTAGTGACCAAGTTCAAGCTCGAGCCTGAAAACAGAGTTAATCGTCGATGACACAGAACTTACAGGAGGAATTTTATATTTCCTCCGAGATTTTAAGATCCCGTGGAAACCCTTCATACACACTGATCAGCCATAAGATTACAGCCGCCGCCAGGTGGAGCCAGAATAACATTGGTTCTCTCATTACCATGATACCAGTCAGTAGGTGGGACATATTAGGGACTAAGGGAACGTTTTGTGCCGAAGTAATGGAGAAGGGGAGATGGCTGGAGGACCAGAACGCATCTCGCCAGTTAATTGTGTTTTTTTTTTTTAAATGACATCTATATCTCCTCCCGAGCATCTCTAAGGATCAGCCTAAAGTTCATTAGAGTGACTGGATAACCGCTGATATCTGACAACAGAGGAGCAGGGAGAAGCGCTGGCGCTCTTCACACATCGGCTATCGCAGTGCATTCTGGGATTTGTAGTATCCGTGGTGATTGTGTTGGATACCAGAAGGCCAGTTATTACAAAAATTTGAGCTTGTCTTGCAGGCCAGATATAATCGTTGTGCTGGCCGGACGTGGCCCTCGTGTTGGACACACTTGATCGAGTTAGTCGATGGGAATCACGGGTTAGTCTGAATGCAGGCAATCCTCAATCCACACCTGGTGAGGTGTGGTCCACTACATGTTTTGGTGGAGCCCAAGTGATTCACCTGCAAGATATTTTGGTTTACCTGAGGTATGAAGTGAGGGCGTCGCCAAAATTCTTTAGTCACATGTGGGCACATTTAAAAACCAGCTGCACACAGACACGATTTGTTTTTTTTGGAAACACAAAAAGCTGGTTGGCCAGACTTTGACGTCTGACATTTATTTTGCTCCATGACAAAACATCTTTTGACTTAATCTTAAGAAAATCTCTCTCAGATATTGATAAAGCAAACAATTTTAAGATTATGAAACACAATTACGCTGCATGTGGACTATAAACAATTATGGGGTACATTGTGTACTAGTCTCCAAACAGCCAATGAAATGTCCTCCTTTCCCATCTTAGTCCCGCCTTACTCCCTTTAGCAGCCCATCAGTCCACAGCTGGGGATCTCCTCTGAGCGCATGTAGACAAAAGCAGAGATACAGACGGAGGCACCAGCCGCCGCAGCTCAACCAGCAACGGAGTAGAAACGCTCATAATTTCATCATCAGCATGACGGTATTATCGTGCAAAAGCTCCTCTTTGTGGCTGGGCATAAGCAACATTCATCATGATGGCATGCAAGGGTCTGCTGCACTGTCACCTAATGACAAGCAGCAGATTCACCCTTTAAAAATGATAGAAACGAGTATTAAAACATCAAAGCCCATTGCTGCAGAAACACTAGTCAGCCACAAATCACTTAATATTTCTTAAAGAAACCAACAAGTGATGCAAAATGTCAAGAATCTGTAACCCAGTATTTATGGCTCCCTCTAATGATGCATAATAGTATTTCATTTTTCATTCATGATTAATTCAATGAGTCCACTAAACATGACAAAAAGCTAAAAAATAAAACATGCGTTCCAGAAGTTGAGCCTGATGTTGCATCTTCTGCAAAAACAAACAACAAAGACAAAAAAAATTGTTTCCTTGGCTACACCATTCTTGAAATAAAGCAAGCACAGATATTTCTGCAATTAGGGGAATGAAGTATTCAATTATCTCTCACGGGTAATTTTGTTCCATTATGACCTACGTATCCAAACTGAACGCAAAGAAACACAAGACAGACTCCATTTTGGTTCCGACTGAAGAAGTCAACACGGCTGAGTCAGCACAAAACAAAAAGAAAGTTCTATTAAAAGACTCTTTATCATTACAGAATTAACATTTGTCCATTAAATGAGCAAAAATTGCAAGCGCCTAAGTCACCATCATAATAAGTTAGGATCAACCAATTAGGAGCCACCAAGTCAGCTGAGTGTAAATCTAAAGGGAAAGTGGATTACACCTCAGAAAGTGTGGCTTTTGGGTAAAAGTCACTCTTTTGAGGTATACACCATCATTTAAATTCAAATAATGGATATAAACTTTATCTTCCATCACCGGTTGATCTAAAAACAGGCTGCGCTTCCATGAAAGCACCATGTAAGGAGAGGGCAGTCCGATTCCCAGTCTGTACAGCGCAAGGGTACAAAATGTACAGGTGACATGCCAATGCACAAACACTTCAATATTAAAGTGTTTTTTTCTAAAAGAAGCTTTAACTGGCCACAAAACACTCAACACAAATAACTGAGCATTTTAAAAAGATCAATTTGGGTATTGTCACAACTCTTAGATGTCATTTTATGCTGAAAAACTTCTTATAAAAAGTTCTTAATTTGAGATTAAAAAGTAGCAAACCAAACAAATCAGTGTTTTAATACGGATGAGATTTTCTACACGCTTCAAAGAAAATTGAATTAAGAACTACATTTTTATTTGAACTTGGTCCCAACCAGTTGAAGCACAAGGCAAACTCCTGCATTCTGATGAAAATGTACATTTATTCAGGTATCCAGTTGATCTCGGACCCTTAGAGGTCGATTGATGACTTATTTAGTTCTTTTAACAGCTGTGTAAAAATATCATATAGCTAAATCACGAGGGCACCAGCATTTATCGGATTTAACAGGTAAATATTAAAAGACACCAGCAGTCACCTTCTGAGTATGTTGCATTTGTGAGCACGTGATCAAACTCAAAAATACATTTATAATAAGTTTTTAAACCAAAAACAGTCAAGGAAACAATCTCCCACCTGGAAACAGACAATGATCCGTAGGAACTTTTGTGAACCTGCTCATTTTTCACCGTCTCGTGCGAAATGATTTGATATATTAAAGGTTTGAATGCTCACCAACAGTTGATGCGGGTTTGGGCCAGCTGGAGGTTCGGCCTGCCTGCGTTTTGGTGGATAGTACACTGTGTCCGCAATGCACAGCCTTTATAGTCAGCTGGAACATGCTACATTCATGCGGGGGGTGGGGCATTCCCTACACACAAGCATGCACGTGAACGCATCACATACACACAAGTCTACGGCTGGGGGAAGGAGCTCCTTCCTACAGCAGTGTCACGCCCCTCTGTCTCCTCCTTCTCCTCTGCACACATGTTTGTTGTTGTCGTGGAATTCTGCAACACGTTTACATCAATTAATAGTGGAGAATCAGATTTTTTTTATCTCACTATGATATTTACTGGAAACTGCAGAGAAATTTGCAGGAGCGCTGAGATCCGACTGCATTCCAACCACGCACGTGCGCAGGGTTTCAATCCGATGCAAAATTGGATTGCAACTCAGTGAATTGATTGGTGTGATTTTCGTTGCTTTGATTTGCCGTCCCACCCTTCTGCATCATCCTTGACATACCCCTGGTGTCACCTCCCCTCCTACCTTGAATGTTCTAAATAAAGTGCTTTTAAAAATATAGAACAAAACAATCCCACCCCCATGAGAGACACTCTTAACCCCAGCCATAAATTCTGCCCTCTGCATTGGAAGACAGGCCTCATGGTTTCTCTGCTGGTGTAGGCGTAAGCATGAATACCATGAAGTGGCTGAGCCTAAATGTCACGTTCAAGGTCCTGGCGTCTGGCGTTCAGTCGTGTCATTTAAGTGTCACCTACTTTGGATCAAAAGAGAGGAATCTGCTTGATCTTTCCCTCCCGTCAAAGTGTCACATCTTATTAAATGGACAAACTCTGCACAATCCAGGTGTTCCAGTCACGATGAGTAAAAGAGTATTACATTTTAAGACTAGGCCTCCGCTGTAGACAGCAAGAGTATATCCCCCCCAAAAAAAAACAAATATACAAGATAGATGTCTTCAGGTCCAATCGTATAAACCAAGTTTGGACTAAATCAGACTTACGCTGTTGTTTCTGAAAAACAGTGTTTTTTGTAAAAGAAAAAAGAAAAAAGGTTCCTATGGTCTGCAATAAAGTTGTTGGAAATAAAAAAAATAACCTTTCCCAAATTCAATCTAGTTCTTCCTCGCACTAAGGTCTATATGGGTATAAAATTTGAAAAGCTCTTTACACCCATGAGCCACGACATTAAAACCAACTACATGGTTGTTGTTTTTTGTGTGTGGGTCCCTCCGCCGGGCTGCAGACAGACTCAGTTTCCAAGGTGTGTGTCTGTGTGTAGGCCGCTCTGCTTGTTGGATGCAGATCCGTAGCTAAGTATTTGAGGGGCGGGGGCCTAAGGTAATATTTTTTACAATTATTCACTTTTTTGTTAGTTTATCATTTGTTTCAATGCTCGGAGACGCTTTTAGACATGGTGTTAATTTGTTTTCTTACAAGTAAAGTTTTAAGAACATAAAAGTTAGGTAGCCAGCTGGGGGGGGGGGCAAGGCTCTACAGCGCCTGTTTTTTTTAGTTTTTTTATTTTATCACCGAAGTTTTGATGCTATGACACAAGATAATCTCTTATCAAGATTTCAAGGATATCTCGTCGTTTTGGCCACCTGAGAGGTGCGTAAGAACGTGATTGTTATATGTAGTAGATGTTTGTTTTTTTTGTTGTCATTCAAAATAAGAAAACTTTATTGTCAGTTTAAACTGAAATAATAATAATAAAATAATAATAATACAGTCATTGAAAGTCATTTTTGAATTCCTGGACCTTTCTGTTTAATAGATTAACACACAGGCTGAACACACAGACACACACTAGACATTTAAAACCCGCATCCGACATTCATGAACAGCCACATATATAGATTCAGATCGCAGCCACCAAACTGTTCCGTCTCTACTGTTCTGAGAAGACTGGGGTCCTTCAGCGTTTGCAGCAAACTGCTACCGATGTCCTGTCAGTCAGTCGTGTCCAGCGCTCTCTTCTACGCTGTGGTCTGATGGGGGGGGGGCAGCTTCAGGAAGAGGGACGCCTCAGGGCTGGACCAGCTGATGAGGAGAGCTGGCTCTGTGGTGGACACCGAGTTGGACTCCCTTATGTGAGAAGCAAGGAGAAGAACCCCCTCCTTTATAACCATCGCCTTCATGCAGCAGAGTTCTACCTTCCATTTTGAAAAAGGAAACACTGGAAATCAAACACAATATATGAGAAGATAAAGTAAAAAAGGAAATAATGTATTAGCTCTACATACATAGTCTGTTAAATTGGCGCGAGAGAACTATGAAAACTATGACTGGAAGAAAACTGTGAGGCAGAAAGAAATGAGTACCTCGTCGATTTTACGCACACTGTCACCGTTCTGCCTCTTGAAAGAAGTCCAATAAGTCATAAATGTCCTTAACGTAGAATCACGCTGGAAAAAGGTGGCTCAAATCTGATTTAGCTTTTGTTTCGCTCAAGTGACTTTTTTTTTTTTTTTCATTTTCTTTCATCGTGAACAGCACAAGTTACAAAACTCTAAGCTATTCAAAACTGGTTTATTGCGCCTTTGCATCAGCCCATACCTGATACCGCCTGATGTGACAGCAGGAGGGGTACATGCGTTTTTTCTCCCACTGAGCGCCCTCCCCTCAATGTTCGGCCAGCAATGGTGGGAAAAGTTAAACAAGGAGGATTTTAAGCTGCAGCAACCGGGAGACATGAGGTTGACAAATAATTCCTGAACTGATTGTCTTCATAGCACTTTATTGATACCAAAGAGAAATGATAGTGTTACAGCAGCATACGAGAACAACAATATACCCAATGGACAATAATAGACACCTGACCGACGGAAATATATACGCAGGAGAGTTACGCTGTATACTCATCAGAATTGTATTAATATTCAAACTGTGCTATAGGATATCCACAACATTTTTCTGTTGTTGTAAAAACCTTCATGTTAAGGCCCTGTTTCAATCGATATATTGCAACATATAGTGTATCCACTCAGCCGGTATACAAACACACCAGCGTGTCTCCGAGCAAATCGGTTTGAGTCATTTGTTATTTGAAAATAACCTTTATTTCTTTCTTGCCAACCGCTGACGATTATCCCAGTGTAAGAAGTGACAAAAAGCCCAGAGACTTAACAAAAACATAAGCACATATGATTTTCGCTAGTGACTCAACTAGAGTATCAAATATTATTAAATAATCTGTATTGAAGAGACGCCTTTAATAAACATTTTTCCCATATTTGGACGTCATTGTCGCTGCTGATTGCTACCAATATATATATATATATATTATATCAACATACTAATCCATACAGGTTTAAATGTTTCAAAATAAAGTGCATCAACTTTTTCTTACATTTATTCCACATGTTAAAGGAGAGGGAGGCCCCCTCTGGAATAAAAGAAACTATCTTGGTTGTGAGACACTGCCCTCTACTGGTGGAAACAAGCAAAGACACTCAGGCTTTTCAATTAAAAAAATCTAAACATTAGTGGTTTTAACAATATTATATAAAATAAATTTAATGCTCTTAGTACAGAATATTGTAAAACAGGCCTAACTGGGGTCATTCATCAAACTACTTTAGCTTATGAAAGCACTTTTTATCTTTTACTCTGATGAAGGATGTATACAATTTCCATTGGTTATTATTTTTGGTTTTTCCCTTCAATCCAACCTTCCTCCACAGTCAGAGGTGTAGATTCACACAATTACTCACATGGCAAAAGTCAAAATAGATCAACACCTCAGCTAGTTTGGTCACTAAGCTCAGTTCTCACTGTGAGAAGAGAAAAAAAGAAGATATGAAATGAAATACGAAGAGTTGATAAGAGGGTGTACAAAACAACAGGTGGGACGTAAAGGTATAAATCTCCTCAGTACAACCCGTGGATTCAGGCCGTTGGTTGTTTGGGCCGTTACACTCACGGTAACAAATCCTTACAAGTGTTATAACATATTTATTCATGACGGAAAAATTCTAGCTAAAGCAACCTAACCTGTAGCTGGAAAAAAGTTCATTTAATAATTACGTTATAGGAATAGTAACAAATGCAAATGGTTAAAGAGAAAAAGAATCAAGTGCTAAATTTGAGTTTACAGCTTTAAATAGTCACCCAAGCCTTAAAATGAATATAATTTACTTGAAATAATGTGCCTCACCTTTGAGTTAATTGTTTAGAATATATCTGGAAACGATAACTGGCCGGCTGCAGGTCTTTGGAGGTGTCATCAGTTTATCAGGCAACTATGTATCATTTGAATTGAGACAGTTTTAATGTACAACTTCCTTGAACGAGCTGTCACAACGTAAAGACCGGAAGCAAAATTTGGGAATTTCTTTTATTTAGCAACATTTAGATCAACAATTGACGTCAGAAAAACTTTCTTTTCCCCCCAGATCAGGAACATCAGCAGATGACGAGGTTAACATCTTACATGCTTTTGGGATGTATCAAAACTTTTACCTTACAGTAATTAACTGTAGGTCTTTTTTTTTTTTATCTTTCAATGTCCAGATCTCACCACAACATACAGTGTCTAAAACATTTGGTAAGCATTTTTTTTCTATTAATTCAGCATCAAAATACAAGGAAATAAAATGCAAAATTCCTACTCTCCTTCAATTTGATTATTCTTTAGCTGCCTTATGTTTAAAATTAGATTACAAATCCAACTTGTTGGAAAATATCTATGACTCAGCAGTTTAAAAAAAACAAAACAGAATTCGACAAACTAAAAATATCACGGCTACTAAGATATGGATGGTAATCGTTTAAAGTGGATATGAACGTGACAACAATTTTTTTTTGTTATATCAAGTGCAAGCCAAACAAACCTATAAACGACATTTTTAATATAAAACTTGGTAAAAATACTTATTTAAAACTGTACAATCACCAAGTACACTAAATAAGCTCATCAACCGCTGTTTATTTGGTGTCAGTGGTTTCGGTACTTGGCTCCTGGGGACAGAAAAACAAGAAACAAACATTATTTTAGTTGCTTGTTTTGGCAGGACAGTTACTAATGGAATGGGTAGTAGTGCAACTTTTAATTGATGATATGCTTTTGTTATAGAGTTTATATTTTTTAAGCGATGCTCATGTACAGGTGTACACAATCTAATTCTTACACAACTTGGCAAACAACCAAACACATCAACAGTTTTAAAACTTTCATATTAATAAAATAAACTAACAAACCTCAGCCTTGGTATTCCCATTTTCAGTTTGTTTGCTCTTCTTTGCTTTGGGTGTCCTCTACAAAAATGCAACATGTGATTACAAACAAAAAAATGACAAACTTCCAGACAAAACAAAATCACATGCTTCAGAATAATGAAAAATGAATACACTAAAACCCCTAATTTGTTTACTAAAAAGCCATTTACCCTGCCGCCCTGTAAGTAGAATAAACTGAATTTCCCTAAGAGACACGGTTTCACATGTTACAACAGCGAATACAGATGTTTGTGAATATAGTTTCATACTTTGGGAGCAACCTTCCTCGTCTCAGCTGGTGCAGGTCCTGAACTTCTCTGCAATCCAACAGAAAATGTATTTCACTTGCACGAATAAAGTATTAGTACAAAACAGGAGAATAGTGAATAAAGGGAACTGGCAAGTGACACCGATCGTATAAGGTGACCTAGTTTGAATTTTACTCATAAAAGTAAAATAAATAGAGGATCTAAATAAATTAACAACCGATGACTATATGTACATTCAAATTTTAATGTTTAACTTAAATAAATCCTCTGCAGCATTTGTTGTTGGGAAGCATTGATAGTGAATAGTCCATAAGTTTACCATCAAAAGACGGGCAGAGCATCTTTTTTCAACTTGGTCGGTGGAGGTTTTCTGAAAAGACAAAAGGACGATGAAATTTACAACATACATGCCAGCACTAGAGATAAATAAATCTGCAGATGTAAGTGTATATATGAAAAAGGGAGGGGAAAAAACATAAGATCCAAACAAAAGGACTAACAAGGGGGAAAAAAATAACAGGGTTTTCCCGCTCATATTTGAATTCGAATGAAGGCTGTCCTGTCACCATGACAGCGCCTTGGCGCCCTGACAACTTCCTTTGTTTTGTATCACTGCGCGCCGACAGACAGCTGTTAGAAAACTGATAAGATTACTACTCCACTAATCTGCAGCTATCCCCAATAACCAAACAGGAGCATGCAGGGATTTTCTTTGGCCTAAAGGTGTAAATTCGATGAGCGGTCTCCTAAGATTTTTTCTTTTCAAAAATGCCAAATATTTATTGCATTATCCACTACATAAGATGCACACACAATGCATGTATAATTAAAATACGAGTACCGGACTGGCGGAAATATATTTTGAAATATATTTAGATTCGACATGCATGAAAAAGTCTGACTTTTCTAATCCAAAACAGACGTTGGAAAAAAAAAAAAAAAATAGTGCCATCTCCCCTCCCCCAGCTCCACGACCATATCTTCAGGTTGCGCCTGAATTTATTGCTAAATATATACCCGCCCACTCTTGGCTAATTTCACTGATAAACAGTGCATTAACTTCAAAGTAACTGAACATGTCTGCGTGTGTCGAAATCTTACTGTTGCTTTTAATTTTCCAACGACCGCATTGTCATAGACGATGCCAGACATTTTTGCACTGCGCAATGTTCAACGATTGCGCTCACCAGAGAATAGCGCATATCTTGCAAATACATGAAAATGTTTTTAAAATTCGGTTTAAATAATTCGCTGAATTTTGTCGTTATTGCCCAGAATGCAAACTTTTATTTGTGTCGACTAAGAGGACGCCCTTGCGGGTTTCTCCTTTCGGTCCGCCATAGCTGTTGTTGGGGATGATGACGTTCATCACATGCAGAAATATCAAATAGAGCCTGACGTCAACCTCGAGATAACGGAACCAAACTTACGGCACAGGGTTGAAAAATAGATTAAAAAAATTCTTACCTTTGTTTTAACCATGTTGCTAGCAGGAAGTGAGCAAAAACCTCTCAAAAATATAAGTGTAAAAATAAGGGTTTTCTGGAGGGATAACTGGCGACAACCGAGCGGTTGCTGAGTAAAATGGCGAATGTATAAAGCAAACGAATGTTTTTGTAGTTTATACGTTGAAACATAAGAGCGAAACTGGTTTGAACCAGATTTCCATTTGGATGTGTGTTATTGGCTGCAAATAAGTCACGTGGTTACTGGACCGCCTATTTATTAAAGAGGCAGGAAGTGCTCTGGACAATAATGAGTTATGCCACAGGGGGCGCTGTATCGAAGTCTTCCACTGATGAAGGGATCTTTCATTCATGGTTATTTTTTTCTACTTTAAGCATTCCATTAAAACGTTTCTGCATGTGTTTGGGAAGTTTTAGTTATCCATTTATTTTAATTAAAGTTGTATGTATTTATTTATTTGACTTAACAGTTGATGTTATCAACAGTTGATCATGTTACAGATGGAAAAAAATGGCAAAATGTCTCAATAGATTGACCCTGTTTTCATGCTTACAAATTTCCATATGACAATATATCTTGATATCTATGTGTTCTTCAAGGTTCTGGTGGAGTGTAAAAAAGAATGCTGGCATTTACTTCAAAAAAAGCCTCCTTTAATGCGAATAATTTTCATCTTAATGTGAAAAATTACATTTTCCAATGCTCTTTACTTGTTTTTCTCTAACCATTAGATAAAACTATTTTTTTTTCTTTTAATTCTCCTACACTTATTTCAGAGTTAAAGCTCCTTTTCGAATAGAAAATTCACATGAAAAGTGATTATACAATGTTGTAGATTTTCTTGGAAAATTTTTGGTCTAATCTGATTAAAGCTTTTCCATTTAAAATTGGTTGCACAAAAAAAATGTAGGTCATGTTTTGTGATCATTCAAAAAACATGTTTGGTAATTCTTGACTGATTTATGTGTCTGTGCCCCGGCCCCTATTCGCGGTGGCAGCAGGCTTAGGAGGGATTGCCAGGTGTCATTCTCTGCAGCAATACTCTCCAGCTCATCCTGGGGGGTCCCAGTCCAGATGAGAAATACCGTCCCTCCAGCGAATTCTGGGTTTACCCCGGGGGTCTCCTCCCAGTTGAACGTGCCTGTAAAACTTCCAACTGGAGAAATCCTGGAGGCATACTAGGTTAGACCCCAAACCAGCTCCACTGGCTCCTTTCAACGCGAAGGAAGAGCAGCTCTACTCAGAGCTATCGCCGGATGTCTAAGCTCCGTATCCTATCTCTAAGGCTGAGCCCAGCCACCCTATGGAGGAAGCTCATTTCAGCCACTTGTCCCCTTGACCTCATTCTTTGTCACTACCCAGAGCTCATGACCGTATGTAGGGGTTGGATCATAGATGGACTGGTAAATTGAGCGCTTTGCCTTAAGACTCAAGTCATTCTTCACCATAACAGACCGATACGACGCCCGCATTACTGCTGATGCCGCAGCGAACCGCCTGTCCATCTCCTGGACCATTTTCACATTACCGCCCCTTGACACTCAGCTGCAAACTGATCCAGTGCATGCCGGAGGTAACGGACTGATGAAGCCAGTAGGACCCCATCATCTACGCACGGCAGGGATGCATTCCTTAGCTCCCCGAACTGGACACTCTCCTCACCTGGACTTGAGAGCCTGTCCATGAATATCTAGATTAGAATCGGAGACAAGCGACAACCTTGGCGGAGTAAAACGTTCACTGAAAATGTGTCTGACTTTCTGCCGACCAGAGCTTTTACAGAGACCGTACAGCCCTTAGTAATGGCCCCCGTACCCCCTTACTCCTGCAGTACCCCCCACAGGACTCGTGAAACGGTCATTAACCTTCTCTAAATCCCCAAAACACACGTAGACTGGATGGGCAAATTCTAACTAATCTCAAAAGACCACTCACATGTTAAATAGACATAGACCTTTATAAAGACACAAAGATCGGAGATAAATTATATCTGAAGGGACGTCACCACTTGGGTATTGTCACAGGGATCATACAATTGGCATGCTGAAGGTGTTTCTGGATTGACCTCCGACCTAAACCCCTCTGGGTTTCTCTCATCTGCCATCTCACAGGAGGACATCTTCCTGAGGTTGTGCAGACCATGAAGAGGAGGATTCCTGCTGAGTTCAAAGCTGATGTGGGACATATTAACTTCTGACTTTGTAAAATCCTGTATATACCAATTGTCTCACCTGAGAAATTCATGTTTCTAATGTTTTTTGTATTATGTCTCTTTTCAGTTATAAAAAAAAAAGAAAAGTTAATAATCCATATTTTATTCCCTATTATTTGAAAAGATATTCCCAAGGCAAATTTGCAAATTAATACATTGGTGCGTATTTAAATCCTTTGTTAAAATGAAGATAACAGCATTGAATTTTCCACAGTATTATAGCCGAAGCTCTAGTCCAGCTTTCCGAAGCTCCAGTCAAGTTTTTAAACTTTGTTACTGAACTAATTATATATGGGGTTTGTTTTTTGTGTATTACTGGTAGACGGAAGAAGGAAGAGACGTAATGGAAGGAGGGAGAATGTTAGACCCTTGTTAACTCTTAAATAAAATAAGTTATTTACTTGTTTTTGATTTCTGACTTGGATCCATAGTTTGCACACCTTTATATATATATATATATGAGTATTACAATTGCTAGTTAGATTTGCTTTGAACCAAATAGCACCTTTATACAATCATATTGATTTGCAGATTTATCTATAGAATAAATATCTTCTTTTTAGTGGTTTACTTATGGAGTCTATTCGTGGAAATGTCCAATATTTACACAAAAGTCGCTAATAGAAATGAGGAGTTTTGTGCATGTGTCTGTCAGGGGGTTGTGGTGGAAAGGCCTCGATAATCTAATAGGATAAATATTAGATTTGTCCTATTACATAATCATTTCCTTTTTCTTGAGATACTATAACTTTCTTCTGAGCGTGTTAAGATTTTAGATAACCTCAATAGCCTGATGGATGCAATTACTGGGGAAATGGTTCCAAAACAACCTTTATGCTGAACGCAAGTACAAAGGGGTAAACAAATGATTTATCATGTCTGACATACAATAATCCATTTATTTTGATTTTAGAAAGCTGGTCAAAATCTAGTTATGTCATTAACATCAGACTGGACAAGAGGTTTTCTTTAAGACTTAATGGAAATCCAGTTGTAATGATCTGGCTGAAGGCCTTGGAAACATTTCTAAATATCATACAGTTCCTTGCTTTCACCTCAACATGACCTGATCTTCCAACGGCATGCATTTACACAACTATTTAACTACATCTTGACCAGACATTTCCCGCGCGTTCATTTATTATTTTTTTTTTTTAAATCAACAATCATAAATATCAATTCTTCTACAGCCCCATGGGGGTAAAATTGCCCTCTCAACTATTCAGTAACAAAACTGTTCTCAGTTACCGTCGGCTCTCCCCTTTTTCCACAGAAGCCCTTTAGGGAAGAGAACAGGAGAGGTTTCAATCCCCACTCGAAGATGGGCTTTTGTTCTTCAGAGAATTCTAGGCCGAGACGTCTTCTATCCATAAGTCATTAAAATAAGAGTCTCTCTTCTGTTTCAGTGCTTGGAGGAAGTCATGAAGTCGTTCTTCGCGACAGGTGGTGTAGTGCTGCAGCGCCTCTTGTCCTCTCTGTGAGTTGACGGGCTTCCCGTTCCCATGATGCTGCAGGTGCTCTGCTGCACAGGCGCGATCCGACTCCAGCTGCTGTAAGGTCTGATGCTCTCGATGGATGTCTCGGGCATTCTAAAACACAGCGCACGCAGAAACTAGTCACGCCAAGCAGGAAGTACATTACCAGTTTCAAAATTCAAAAAAATGGGGCTCATTTTTGTCTCGACAGTAATGGCGATGTGATACGTGCACAGAAGACGATAAGGGTTTGTCACACATTAACCTTAACTTTAATACAAGCCAAAGATATTTCAGCTGTCTTTTAACACTTTCATGCTAAATGGACTCAGTCCGGTTTGAAATTAAAATATATTTGGCAAATATAGAGACTGACGACATAAAGACAATGTAACAACAAACTTACAACTATTGCTACTCTGATGAAATAACCTTTAATTACATTTTTTTCATATTTTTAGATAAAGTGCTGTGCAGCTTTAGCAAAATATAATCAACATTTTTGAAATGAAGGTCGTCAAAATAAAGTGTTATTTTGATGATGATGACTTGTTAACCTCCCAGGTGAGTGAACGAGTTATGTCCACCGTAGATAAACGAGATGGATGCAGATGCAGTGATACTAAAGTAGGTCATTAGTTCTCTTATACGTGTCTTCGCTGGAACACACTGGAGATTCGTAGCGTCAGGTTTGATAAGAGTTGAGCGTGAACGATAGAGATTTCTTCTCTGTGTGAACGCTCTGTAGCTCTAAGAGGCTCTGAGAGATGTCCTGGAGCACAAATGACTAAACTGAGTAAGATCTGTTGTTATTGTGAGCGAATGCTGATAACTGCAAACATGGAAACGCATTTTTGAGCACAGAAAGGATTTTAGTTTGCACAATTAAAGTTATTCTTTGCATAAAGAATGTTTTTGCTTCAAATGGAATTCATGTCCTTCCTGAAGATATTTGTCTGTGCACAGAAATACACAATGCGTGCTCAGGATGCATGTTCATTTTGATTCATTCATTCATTTATCACAAAGCTTGTAATAATGACATTCAATTTTTTTTTTTTTTAAATCACCTGACAGCCCTACCTTAAAAAAAAAACGTGATTCATCAGTAGAATTACATTCTATAGATTCGGAATGACCATTTTTTATATGATTTTTATATGAATGTCAGAGACACCATTAAGGCCTTATAAAACTTATAAATGACGAAGGAGTGGGAGTGGAGACAGTTCAAAAACTTTGGCAGTGTCACAAAAGCAGCATATTATCTGATGTTCTTGTTATTTCTGCCTAACTGCCCAGTTCTTAGCGGTGTCTGAATACGAGCCTTACCTGAATGGATTTGTAATTTAACTGATACTGGAGAATGGCTTCACACAGGTTCCAGAACGAGTACTCGGGCCACAGGACTGACTGAAACACTACACAGGAGTGGGAAGTCTGAGGATGGAAGATAAAAGAAATGCTATAAAGTGTTTGACTGTTTATCTAATACTGTCTGGCAGAGAGGACACCCTAAACCAGTGGCTATATGTTGTTAGAGGTTACACACAACAGGCATCAGAAGATGATGTCATGTGACGTATAATAGGTGAGGATGACGCATCAATATAAAGAGCATAAAATATTGACATATGTGAGCACATTTGAAAAGAAGAAACCAACTGAAATTCAAGCAGATATCATCTTCACTCGCCTTTAGTCCATTTTCACGGTATTTTCTGAAGAGATATCCGTGATCATCTTGTGATCGACCCGGTTTGTATTGAAAAAGGCAGCATATTTGTTGTTCGTGGAGCATAAACCTCACCGTCACCTCTAAACTCAACCTTTTAAACTAATTTAAAAAATTTAATTTGGAGAAAAATCTAAATATCTACTACTTGCTTTACTTGTGTGGCAAATAATTGCTTTAATTGGGGGAGCTGGAATGAACAGGTTGCCAGATATGCTTCAGATGGAAAAGTATTATGGATGGACGCCATTATTATGACTATATCACCCTTCAGTCCTGTGATTCTGGTTACAGTCAGTCACCGCCGGCATGAATATGTTGCTAAAAACATGTGTCTTTATAAAATAACCCTTTATTTAATAAAACATTCAATGGTTAAAGGAGGTCACAGTGTCTTCGTGGAGAAAGAGTGGCGGCTCTGATTTCTTGTACGAGCCTCATCTCAGGTGTTTTTTGTTGTCCTCAAAGACATATTTGTCCACCTGAGCTAAAAGTCTGGTTTCAAATCCTCACTGGAAGGTGCTACTGTTTGATCAACAGCACTTGAAATACAAGTTCTCTATATTTCCAAGTAACAGCTGCAGGTCCTGTTCCAGAAATCTCCTCACTGCTCTCAACTTGCAACAATCGTCCAAACAAGGAAGATCAGGAATTCGCTTTAATGCTTTAATGACTTCTAAGAAATGTCAGAGTGTCATCGCCAATCATCTGTCTATTCAGTCGTTGTCATCCTCACCTGCCAGAGGAGGAAGTCACTGAGGCGCACCTCTCCGGAGGTGCGAATGAGCAGATCGGGATTGGGAGAATTACTGCTGTACAAACACTCGCTTAGCAACGCCTCTGAAACGTCACTGAGTACGAGAGACGAGCAGTTAGACACACACAACCCTGGGTTTATCTTTTTATAGTCCGTATATGACAGGATATTATTAAGATCAACGCAGAGCTGCCTTCGCCACGCTTCATTTACCTTGCTTTGATAAGGTCCTCTTCTACTCCCCACGCCATTTCTCTGACCGCGTTAGTGATCTCATATCTGGCTGTGTAGGCGAAACACACATTCAGGAAACATCTGCAAAACAAGCAGTAGAATACCAGGGTCTCTTAGAGAGTATCATATAAAGGTTACTTCATTGTCTTACGAGCAGAACCAGTTGAATGACTAATAGTGAGGGATTAAAAAAGGTGCCTACTTATTGTGTTCTTTTGTTGTGAGAACAGCTTTGGCAATAAGTTGCTGGAGATCGAGGGGCAGCATATTCAAGTCCCCCAGCACGCGGATGCACACGCCATGTTTCTCCAGGTTGTCCCTAAAGAGGTGGAGGAACAAGTGAGTTGAATTTTCCAATCCTTCTCTCAAGAGAAGAATAAAGAGGAACAGGAAGAACAAAGGGACTACTCTGTTGACCAAAAAAAAAAAAAAAAGCAGCTGAAACTTGCCCATCTACATTTTCCAACATGCTACACAAAGGAATTTCCACTGAGGCGTCAGTGAGTGAACTCTAGTCAAATGTCTTGTCTGGTATGAAAAAATGTAAACTTTGTGACTTAAGATCAAACATGAGGTGAGGTAAATTTGTTGCGAGCGCCAATCCTTAGAATGACACCTCCCATCATTTCAGCAAATACGCCACCTGAAGCGATCCAAGGCTAATCATTTATTGGGTCAACATCTAGTGGTCGTTTGTGGAACTGCAGATCGAGCGCTCGTTCACTCCTGGTCAGATATTTTGCAGAAATGTATTAGTCCTAGTTCACTTTAATGCTCGCACAGGAATGTTACATCATCAGAGCAAAATCTCTGAAAAACAGAAGGACCTTTTCGGTACACAAAGGCACATCTTTCGCCAAATTACCCCATATGTCACTAAAGTCGTGATAATTGTGGACCTTTGTTAAATTTATGGCAGTAAGCAGTAGTTGGTTTATGTTATTATTTTTCAACATCTATATCTGCATTAAATACTATAGTATTGGTATTGTTAGAAGCAGAATCTACAGTTGTAAAATAAAATGTCTGGCGTTTAACAGGAAACAATCAGCATCAGTCAAAATACTAGCATTAATCGATGTTCTGCAAACCCTCTTTTTAAGTCCAACTCTCTTCCTCTTGGTCCCTGAAGCATCACGCTACAGTGTAATCTGAGTAAGTATTGTTTTCGGTTTATCTAGCATACCCAGTGACATCAACCGCTTTCAATATTTCCTTAGAGCATAACATCAACGCTATCTTTACTAAATTTAAAAAGGTGATGTTAAACACTCCTGTCACTCCTGGCTACCTTCTCCCCGTCAAAAGCCAGGCTCACTCATGCAAAGTCAGGCTCATTCATGCTAAGTCTTACATTGAGTCATTTGCATTTCTGTCTTTGCAAATCCAGTACACAGAGGAGCTCCAGCATTGCATTTACTTCCTCTTTCTTCATTATTTCAAACAAACTGTAAATCACATGATGATAAGACATAAGCTGTCCCAATAACAGCAAAGTGAAAAGTTCCCCAGAATCCTCAGTTTGAATCTCACCGTTCCTCTAACAGCTTCTGAAATTTCTGCCTGGCCAACTCCATCAGCCCATCCACTTCGTCTTTAGTGCGCTTGAAGTTCTCGATGCTGAATGCGTACACTGTAACCTCTCGGATGTTCAGATGCTTGCACCAACGTAAAGTCTGGCGTTTTGGGGACAAGGAACACAAAGAAAAGTAATTCATCTTTTGTCCAAGCGACATATCAGAAGACGAGCTTTAATTGAAACATAACTTCACCTCTGCCAACTTGTTGAAGCCCTGCATATGGCCTTGCAGGCACTGCATTTTTTTCTTGTGTGCAAAGCGTCGGTTCCCGTCCATGATGAAGGCCACATGTTTAGGAATGGGTCCAGCCTAAGAGACACAACGCAGACCATGGTGGTCAGGACAAGTATGGGATATACTGAACGACATCAAACAATGTTAATAAAACACTATAGACCTGAAACAATTAGTCGATCAGGACCAAAGAACTGAGGAAGCGTTTGATAACGTCATTAAAAAGAATTTTCCAAGTAACCATACCAGTGGAACTTTAGAACACCAGTTCCAGCGTCTCTTAGAGAGATGGATACATTCAATTTAGCGCTGCTTTCCAATAAAGATTTTAAATAAGACAAGGACTCAATACTTCTTTATGTCCCGGGTGGTTTGTGGCCTTTAAAGCAAAAGATCTGCATCCTTTGATGTTTAATTTGGACTTAGAACAGACTAGGCTGATGATTGTATGAGACTAAAAAGCCAGAAACATCATCAGAAGCCATGTAATGAGAATATGGCCAATAAGATCTTTAACTTGATTCACCAGGGGCCAATGACGATTGTTTCTGGCGTAATGCCTAGCAGCTGGTTGCTGTATAGTCTAAAGTCTTCTCAGTTTTATTTAACTATGCCAAACAAAAGCATAAGTAGATAAAAATATGGGGGAAAAAAACTTTCTGCATCCGTTAAACTTGAGATAAAAAGAATTTTCAGCAACGTTTTGGATACGGAAAAACAAACGTAATTGCAATAACTCTGTAAAATGTGGCTCAAAATTACAAAGATGAAATAACGGATGGAATTCCGTATCAAAATGTTGCAGCACTATTTTACTCCACATCAGTGATGCTTTGAAACTGTTTAGAACTTAGATAGAAATGGGAGTTCAGCTTAAACATATAAAGGAAACCGGCCGAGGTTTTCTAAAGGATTGGTTGGACACAAGCAGATTGAAATGAATCTGGGTAACAACAGGAAGTAAATAGGGTCAGAGACAAAGAGGAAAACAATCCAGTATTTCAAAAAAACAACCTCAAAAACTGAAGAACATCTAGAACCCGGGGGACACTTTCACATAAGTCATAACTACATGGAATTCGGACAGCGTTAAGTGAGAGAGGTGGAGGTAGGAGGTAAAGGTTAAGCCAATCTGTACTTAATGTAATTTCTTCAGAAAAACTTTGCACGGTGAGCATCAGAATCAGCACAGAGATGTTTGGCTTAGTAACTGATCAACTATCTGAAAGAGAAATCCAGGATTGTGATGGTGGGCAAAAATTATTTCCAAGAAATGGCATGAACTTGCTTCCATCACAAACGTAATAAAAATGAATAATAGCCTTTTTATTGCTGCAAAATGTGCCTGGAGGTCTGATGTTTTCAACCTTCTTTGCTTCTTACAGTGATGAATACTCTCGTCTAACAAGGCCCTATTCTGTATAGACGAATTGAGGAACACGGAGGATTAAAAAAATGAATCAAGTCATTTGTGTGGAACAAATGTACTATGTAGAAAGGAATATATATTGAGCAGTTTATTTTAAGACTTAATACACAATTTTAAGAGAAGACCATTATAAATTGTATTAATTAATTAACCAATTCATTCATTTAAGACATATTCCACTTTCACGCCGGAAAAAAGTATAAAAGATATGAAAGAAATCTTATTTACTTCCAACCTAAATAGTGTGTGAGCAAGTAAAAAGAGACAAAAGGAAAAGAAAATGTGTTTATGGTGTTTGAGTCGCAGGAAACTTGTCAAAAAATATCTGAGCGTATTTGATCGCTTCACAAAGTCGCTGAACTTTGACAGACCGACAATAGTCACTGATCCATACAGGTGATTGGATATTACAGAAACTTTCAGATTAAAGTATATCTATGAATGTGGCAGTGACACTGAATAGCTCTTCTTCTTTATTATTATTATTATACTGTGGCAAGATTTATAATATAATAGTAGAGTAAAATACATGATCAGCCACAACATTATATCCACTGACAGATGACATCATAATAACACTGATTATGTGGTTACAATGGAACCTGTCAGTGGGTGGGATATCTCAGGTAGCAAGTGAGCATTTGTTCTTGGAGTGTTGGGACCAACAAAACTGGGCAGTTGTAACGATCTGATGACTTTCACCAAATTGTGATGGCAATACCTACTGGTCGAAAACCGATGAACAAGCAAATGTGCCGGAATTAAAGGTTCATAGAAGAACTCACTGGCAGAGTTTTGGTGGCAAAGGCGGGGCCTACACAACATGCAGGTGGTTTTCATGTCATTGCTGATCAGTGAAGGCCAAGGAAGACCAATTAAATTGTTAATCGACATAGTATGCCAAATAATCCCCATCTAAAATGTAATGATTGTGACAGCCCTCATCATCCTCACCGTACTAATTCTCCACAGTAACCCTGAATTGAGTTTTAATTTTACTTCAGAATACACTAATTATGCACGACTTTCCTTATAGAATGCAACAGTATCTATGCAATAGCTTTAGGCAAGGTTTAAAATCTTTTTTTTTTCAAACATTGTAGTGACTGAAGATTTTGTTAATTAAATGGTTAGATGATCCCTTGTGGTTTATTGGGCATCCTTAAGAACAGTGGGTGTCTTCTTAGTGATCAATCGTTGCTTTATATCTGTTTTTAAAGATGAAATATGCTTAGCTCGACTCAATGGAAAAGGAAATATAAAATGGAAACAAACATTCATAAGAATGAATAGATTTGGGCTTACCTTTAGGATGTTGGCGGTGAATTTTTCAAGCAGATTTAATTCACCTTCTCTTATCCACGACATTCTCGCACTTTAAACCGTCTAAAAAAGGTTAATTAAAATATTATTGAATCGAGTAATGGCTGTCAAACTCACCCTCCATGCACTAGACAGTGTTATTTTTTAGACGAGAAGCAAAAAAATTTTTAATGTCATATTAATGAGTCATGTGAATGAATTCATCCTGTGTGCTGCAAGTGATTTATATCTCCGCTATCAGCATGACTCGCGAGACAAGGAAGGAATCAGCTGCTCTGAAGATTTAAAAAGCACAAACCTTCACACAGCGTTAAGAAAACACTCGAAGCTGCTTCACTCATTCAAACGATGGAACTACACGTTACACCGCTCCTTAACCATTACAATTCAATCACATCCCACGGACCTTCCAACTCACACAGCTTTTACGATGACGATCTCTTCCGCGTTTGAGGGGAAGTGACGTCATAACTGCGACGATGACTTCCCGTCGGAGGTTAGTAGACGTATATAGCATGCAGATGGGTTTAAGTCGATTTAATGACGACAAATGACACTACTAAACCGAACAAAGGTCGTGTTCATGAAAAGCGCGTGCTTTTCTAGATTTAAATGCAAAAAAAAAAATAGGCGAAACAATCCATTAGATTTTGGTGGTGATTCTGGAAAATGGAATACAGCCTCAATGGTTTTCTTAGAATTCTGATTTTAATCTGAGAGTTATAAATTTAAAGTCAGGGAAAAAGTTAGAATTCATAATTTATTCTTAGATTTTTGCAGGTATGAAATAAAAAAGTCAGAGGTATAATAAAAATCATATGACCTTAATCTGAAGATTTTTTTTAACAAGATTTATATCTTGCAGGACAAAGTCAATTACAAGATTATTGCCACAAACCTGTAGATAATGCCAACAGTGATTGAACAAAAATTACATTATGTCTTCCTTACAAAATATTTTGATCCAAGTGATAATCCAGATCTTGTGATCCAGAATGTTTCAAATTACAGCACATGAAAAAAAAAAAAAAAACACACAACTGTAAGATAACAGATGGTAAAAACAAGTTGACCTTCTTTACAGGGCCAACACATAGAAAGACAAATAATCACTCACGTTGTAACATCCATACATACCAGTTATTTGAACTCACCAATTATTACATATTCTTGGACTGTGAGAGGAGGCCAGAGTACCTGGCACAAATCCACAGACACGGAGAGAAGAAGCCAGAATGGTCTCAGGTGGGTATGAGGTCAGACCCTTTTTGTTTTGAATCCTAACCATTAAACGATATACCAACCCCTCTGAGATGTGATGACATTTAGGTTTAAAGTTGCATAAGAAATGGATAATATAATAGTCTCTTATTTGATTTTATACAAGCCTCAGTGCTTATTTTGCTACTTTTCACCACTGCCACACAAAAATGTTGCTCATCCTCGTCCAACAGGATGAGCAGCAACAAAATACGGGGACAATGTTCATATCATAAAATTAAAATGGGTCAGTTAATTTAGAATGTTTAACAAAAAGGCTCTCCGTCTCCTCCGAGGCCCAACAATCCCCTTTTAACAAAATTAAACATCAATTATTTGGTTAGCCTATTCCGTTTCATGAAAGTGTGTCAAAATGGATAATGGTTGACTTAAAATAACTAAAAATGCAGATTAAAGCTGAATATCCTCATGTTTGAGGATGTGAAGAAAATCTTAAGATTGGCTCCTTCAAACTTAATAGGTTTTCTCTCCTCTATGACCAACTTTCCCACCAATTTTTATGGAAATCCATCGATTAATTTGGGTGTACTCCTGCTAATAGACAACAAACTAAAACAGTGAGCAGACATAAGCTGAAGAAAAACGTAACCTCTGTGGGGAAGGAAGCACCATCTGCAGTTGAACTCGATGTCTATCCAAAGCGCTGATAAGCAGTGCAGGAATGCGTTGATCGGTGATGTTTGGATCTTAATCTAAAAGTCAAAGAAAAAGATATTAAAAAAGATTTTCAATTTGGGCTTCTAGAAATTGTGATGGACATTTTTCACTCTTCTGTGTTATATATGAAAAAAAACAATGAATCGATTGATCAAATTAAATCAACCAATAAATCTCTGATTAAATAAGAATGCTGGATATATGAATACATCAATCAGCCATAACATTACAACCACCTGCCCCACATTGTGTAGGTCCCCTGCTTGCTGGTAAAACAGCCTGCATTGTGTGTTCTGACACCTTTCTGTCAGAACCAGCAAGAACCTTTTCAGCTAATTGTGCTGCAGAAGCTGTTCTGGTGGGATCAAACATAATTGGTCCACCTTCTCTCCCTGAGCCTTTAGGGATCCATGGCCCTCTTACTTGTTCACCAGATGTCCTTCCTTTGATGTGTATTAACCGACGCTGACCCTGAACACACGATCATACCTGCATTTCCGATCCAGTTGTCCAGCCATCACCGTTTTTTCACTCAGAAAAAACAAATCGATCTCAGGGACCAAATTTAAACTGCCTCCTTATCTAGCCGACCCATCGTACCATTACCACAAGATAATTTTATTCCGTAACCTGTCAGTGGTTATAATGTAGCAGATCGGCAAACATTCCAAAGCCTTTATAAAACGTAGCTCATACTACAAAGAACTATTTTACTGAGCTTGCCAACTTTATTTATATAGCACAGCTCATGATAAGTGTAAGGAGTAGAAGGAGATACATGTTGGACACCACATTAAATCTTCAGTCACGTCAGGTTTTCAGTTATGCAGGATTTTATGCCCACAAGTTTTCTGTTTCAAAGACACAAAGGAAGAATAATCATAGAAATCTTGACTGCCATCAATATAATAACACAAGTAGAGTTTTTGATTTTGGGTAAACATATTATAGGTGGAAAGGTCAATTGAGGTCAAGTAGAATTTTTTCGCACAAGGAGAGAGTAATGATATTTTGGATAAATATATAGAAAATCCGGTTGCCCAGTTTACACACACACACACACACATTTAATTCACAATTAAATAAAATTAAAAATAATTAAAATATTTTATCTATAAAGAAAAGACAAAGAATATAATTCTGTAACAATTTATTAAAATTCATAACAAAAAAAAAACTGACAAATATCAATAACTAAACGCGTCATAATAATAAAGATGAAACACATTTAACGTCGATTGCATCTAAATTTGTTACGCCCAAACGTCGATCGTTGGAAGGGAATAGTTCTATTTTTTCCTCTATGTATATATTTATACCCTCTGTTCATATTTTAATCTCATTTTTGTTTATGTGGGTATTCAATCTGCTGCTGTAACAAGTACATTTCCCAGTTAGGGATTAATAAAATACTTCTAAGTCCAAATCTATCGTCGCCACAAAAAAAAGACACGGTGTATAAACAAGATCTTTTTCATGTTTTAAATACATTTTTGAAAGTGTAACAAGATGTTAAGGTAGATGGACCGGTAAGTTAAGAGCTTTGCCTCACGACTGAGCTTTTTCTTCATCACAACAGACCGATATAACGACTGTATCAGCGCAGATGCTGCACCGGAACCGTTTAAATCGTTATAGTTGGAAAGCATTCACATCATTTCACCTCATAGCCAGTTACAAATGTGACACATTTCATGTTATAATATAAGAACTTAGGCTATATTCGTAAAACCCATGTTTGAGTGGGGAAAAAAAAGTCCATTTCCGCCACAGAACATATCATCTCATTATAATATGAAATAATTCACATTATAGCAGTTTAACGTCACAGGCTCAGTTTACAGCATTAAATATTTCACCTTGAAAGAAGAAAAAAAATATCAACGAACAATAAAAGGGTTGTTTTAAAAACGTGATATTATCTGGTTATAACACAAAAACATCTAAAAAATTATGAGAAACTATCAGATTACAACACTAAAAATGTCATTTTATATCATGATATTGATAAGTATTTCTTTTTTGGCCTGGCACAGAAAACCTTTCTTTAGTTTAACATTTTTTTTAAGTAAATATTTGACTAATTAACAGTGGTAAGAAGTAACAAAGTAAACAATTAAAACTTGTTATCGTACTCAAGGAGAGTCCATCTCGTCTTTCCTTGAATATTTAGTATTTTAATGTGATAACATTTTATTTTATTATTATAACACAAATATCAAAACTTTTTACTTCAATTTTCCAATCAGGTTGGTAACTTTAGGAGATTAATATGCATTACTACTTGCTTTCCTAACATTATTTCAATATAAACGGACAATAACAGGGGAAAAAATGACCCGTTTGGTGCATCCATTAGTACACATCACGCTCAATAAACGGAATAGAGAACAAAAGTAAAACATAAAAGAAACAAACAGATACCAGAAGGAAACCAAGAAGTAGATGTAGTTTCAGGGTTGATTGGTTCTGTTTTTCTACCACTAATGTTTGACTAAAAATACAGTAACAGAAGTTGGAAAAAAAAGTTAATATATTCTTATATTATATGGCATGAGCTTAATTTATGTTGGTACAAATAGCAAGTAAAAAATGTCTGTCCAGAACCTTTACTCTGTCACATTTACTGCATACAGTTCCTGCAGGAACGAAATTATAGCAGTGAAAGTAACTTCAGATCTAAGTTACTGCTTGCGCCTCTCTCGGAATGCAAATTACCGTGTGCTATTTCGGCATTTGTGATATGTTATTACAAATTTACATTTGTACTAGCCTATACATTTGTAGCACTCGGAGATTTGATCCAAATGTAAAGTGCGTTATAAATAAAATGTATTATTATTATTATTATTACGTTTATTGTGTTTTACTGTGGTGTCTTTTACTGCCTTCTTTTTGCAGCAGTTCTCTTTTTCCAAGATAAATTCTCTCATGGGAGACAACCATGATAAATAACCTTAACCTTGTTGTTAAGTTGTTTTTTTTACACGAGTAGAAAGGTATTCTACAGTAAATTGAATAATCTAGGTAGTTAATCTACTCCCACATATTTGGCACTTTGAGATTTGATCAAAATGTAAAGTGCGTTATAAATTAAATGTATTATCATTATTATTATTATTTATTTATTTTTTGCACACCTGCAGTGCAGTACCGCCTTTGGCCTCTGGGGTGTGACAGTAAGCTCTTCAACAGTTCCTCTGTGCTCTTCAATGGCAGAGAAGAAGTTTGAGATTTTTGGGGGGTGAGGGGCTGGCCCTTTTTGTTCCACTGGAGAATCCTGCGTGAACGGTGAGCAGGAGCCCAAACAGACCGAGAAGGAAACACAGCGCCGCGGACATTCGGCGATATCCCGGCGCCGGGAGGGACCACACTGCCCCGCAAAGGTAGAGCGGTTAGAAGGAAGACTCCCTCCAGCTCTGAACGGGCAGACAAGCAGCTATAGCTGTTAGCCTCAACTTCTCTGCGGGTCTGTGGGGTTCTGGTAGGGGCAGGGGGTGGGGGTACACCGACAGAGGAGCAGACCTACACCGAGAGGAGGGGGCTGGAAGTCTGAGACTCTTCCAGCCTGAAGGGGCCGGCGCTTTGGCCACAGCACCCCGGAGGAGCTAGTTCGGACCCGCGCGACTAAGTGAATGGGATGGAGCCGGGACCGTCTGGCGCTGGTAGGTTTATTTCTTACTTTAACATGCTATCAGTCTGCACGCCCGCTTTAATCCTGCACTTATAGATGAAGTGAAATCGGGGTGTCGTAGCCTGGCCTTGGCGTAGTAAGGATGAAGAAGCAGGCTTGGTGACAACCTCTTCTGTTGCATCGCAGCGTTTGCAGAAGAAGATGCGGGGGGTTCACTTCCAGCCTGCCCACACAACGTTTGCAGAGAGCGTTATTATTTGTGCAGATTTTATAGTTACAGAAAAGCCTATTTTGAGCGCTGACAATACCCTCGGCCACGCGCGGGGGCAAGGGGGGTCGTGGGAATCTCGGACGAGGTGAAGCCCGCCTTCAAGCAGCAGCAGCAGCTGGCTGCACCCAGCTCTGCAGACCAGCCCTCCTTTTCTCGAGCATGTTAAGGTTGCTCACACTGATATGATTATTCAAATAGTGTCTATCAATCATCCACAGACGAACAATTTCGTGCACCAAAATAAAATAATCTATTGTGATGTGTGCTAATCTGCTCTGTGAGTTCAACATAACCTGAAGTTGGACTTGGACGTCTGAGAAGCATGCATCAGTGTGCATGCATGTGTCTGGGGGCTCTTGCTCCACTTGCATCTTTCAAATTTGCAGCCCCGTGATTATCAGTGTTAGTGATCTTT
This sequence comes from Lophius piscatorius, assembly GCA_009660295.1. Classification (NCBI taxonomy): domain Eukaryota; kingdom Metazoa; phylum Chordata; class Actinopteri; order Lophiiformes; family Lophiidae; genus Lophius; species Lophius piscatorius. Next base: position 71,862 of record VRLP01001296.1, on the reverse strand, counting down.
ATTTGGCGTCTTGTTTCCCTAGAGCCAGCCAATTAGAACACAGACTAAGTAGGGTTGGACTTAATGCACAAGTCTGAAGTCCAGCTATTGTGGAATTTTTTGAACCTTGGCTTTAATAACCTGAGCTTTTGAATGTTAAAGTTAATATATTGGAAGGAGGTGTCATAAACTCATATAACCTATTACCTGTAAATGATGCGTCTAAGTACACATTCATGCAGGTTTTTCATTTGCAAAAGCAAGATTTGGATTGAAATTATATAGTCAAACTATAAACTAAACCTAACCTCATGAATAGGCTTGTTCTTATTTTTATTTGGAATGTGTGAAGAGCCCTTCATCTCAGCGACATCTTTTATGTTTGAAGTGTGATTATTCGATGCGTTAATTGCCATGTTTAGCTCATGGTCACAGCCAATTTTTCTGGGAGCCAACTAGTTTGGGCCAAAACAATTGATGTATAATTGGTAATTCCCTCTCACTCAGGCATTGGCGTGTGATCTCCCTTATTAAGAGATTGGTATTTGTAAGCACCCAATCATTTATTTTAAGACTTTAAAGCCTTTAGCCATAGCCGAGGTTGTTATAAAACCAAAACTGTACACGTTCCTCTGGATATAACTTGAAAGAAGTCATTCCCACATGAGTCGAGCTTATCGCTTGTTTCGTCATCATGATGCCAGACAGTAGTGAGTGTCGTCGTGTTATGATGCAGCACCAAAGTTCTGTTTTAGGTCTAACCGACCGGTTAAGACCTCTATTGTCTGGGGATATGTGAGAGCGCTGGCTGCGCTTCACACCATCTGCCTTCACTGGCACCGTGGCGAAGCTTGTGTCATTGTGTGAGTGTGCAGCGACACAAAACATACATGCTTTCTTACTCATAGAGTGTGTGTAGTCAACACATGTCTGGTGTCCGTGTTTATCAGATGTGTTGAAAAATGTGATACACAAAGAGCAGAGCATCACACTGTGGGTTTTATGACTGTTGGTTTGGCATCTCCTGAAGGCTACTTGAACAGACGATGGAGTTGCATGTTTAATCCTTAAGTTTCTGTGGAAGATATTTAAAGTACAGCGTTTCCAGTTTGGGATGCGCAGCCGCCTTGGCCTCTTGTGGGGACACACTCAGTGCAGGACCAAGAGGCCAAGGTCTCTTCAGCATGACCATGGTGGCACTCTGCCTCCTCCCAACAGCCCTACACACACACACACACACACACACACACACACACACACACACACTGGTCCACTGATATCCATGACAATGCTGTGTTGCCCTGGTGTCTCCATGGTGAGGCTGGGAATGTAGAGGGGGCCCCCTAGGTTTGTGTGTATGAGGGAGTGTCGGTTCGCTTAGCGAGGGTTCTGCCTCCGTCACACACCCCTGTATTTGTGAGTTTGAGACGGAGGAGCAGGGCAGCTGGGGTCTTTGTTGTGGTGGAGGAGGGCTGGTCTCTAGGGACCAAGAGGTTAAGGCACTGGGCCCCTCACAAGCAGGAGTCACAGCTAGCCTAACATGGAGCACCCAGTCAAGGACCTCCTGACAGGCTCCGACTTATTTTTAAGACACGGTGTTACTTTGGATACTGATAGTCACTTATCACTGAGGTTTAAGTTATGTATTGTGTCTGCTGTCTGACGTGTATGAAGAAAGAAATCAGGACTGAGACATAGCTTTTGGAAAGCACAAAATATAGTGATCAATGTTATTTAACAATCATTTCCTTAATTCTTGGTCAAATTGGTCAAAAAATGTCCATTATTTTTGAAAAAAAATTCTAATGATTGTTTCCTCTCCTCCATTTCTCTCTCTATCCCCCTCTTCTGTCTCCCCTCCCACCCCATTTGACCTGATCCGGCCGTTCCTCCTGCTTGTCGATATGCCTTGTCGATAACCTCATCCATCATTTTTAAACTTACTGCTTACATGACATACTCCTGTCCCTTTCCCTGACCCTCATGATTCCGCTGAGCTGTTCCAATCTCATTGTTTCTCTTTTACTGTTTCCTGCCTTTCACTCTGGTTTCCACCTATCTTGTCCTTTTGGCCTCTGCGTACACTTCCTTCCCAACTTATGCCACATTTCTCGCACTCTTTGCCCTGTGCTCTGCTGCTGCACAACCGCTTCCTTTGCCACCGCCTCCCTTGACTGTTTCTTCACCTCTGCTTTGACCTGTTCTCCTCTTCTTGCTGTACTTCTCTGCACATCTACTTAATTCATTCCTTGTGCCTCCCCTCTCTCCCCTCTCAATGTCCATGTCTCCTTATCCCCTGTCTGTTCAGTGCCCATGGGGGTTTTCCCCCCACCCCTGCAGCAGGTGTTCCATGCCCCCCGCCGGCCAGGCATGGGCACTGTGGGCAAGCCCATCAAGTTGCTGGCCAACTACTTCGAGGTGGAGATCCCAAAGATGGATGTCTATCACTATGAGGTGGACATTAAGCCTGACAAGTGCCCACGAAGAGTCAACAGGTAATGAGACGTGTGGTCACACTTTAATCAGAAAGCAATTGTCACATTCTACGAACACATATTATCATTTTACAGCTTTCTCAGAGAAAAAAGAATCCGTTGTAACTAAAGCAAAGCTCTTAAACTTTCAATTGTGTCTCACCTAGATTGTCTCTCACCCTTTTAAAATGCTCTGTCTTTGCAACATGCAGCTCGGTATATAAAGTTTCATAATATAAGAGTAAAATATCAGTATTCAATTAACCTTGGTCAAGACAGTCCTTGAATAAAATCTTATTTGTATGTCTGGATTTAGGAAAAGATTTTATTTTACATGGTAGTCACTGTAAGTGTTCTTCAGTGCAATGTAAAATGTGATCAGTAACCAGCCATACAGTATGCGGTGTGACATCCAGTGTGCTATATTTAAGTAAACAGTGATCTGAGATCCCAAGTGATCTACTGGAATGGAATGGGTTTCAATTAAAGGATACAGGAACTGAAGGAGAAGTAATCTAGACCCTACCTGACGTCCGTCAGGACAGGCAAAGCTACCAGAGATGTCATGAACGTCGATGCATCTGCAGCATCAGGCAAAAGCTAGGAGGTGCACACGTCTTCCGGTACCGCCTCCTGCATCCACACACTGAATCACATCCGCCTCAAAATCGAATTACTTCACCCCCTTCTACTCTACAAAGTTAAATTCAAGTGGTGAGACATTTTTCAGATATTCTGCTCATAAACTGACCAACGGCGATGAAAACATTGCCTCCCTGGTGGTGGTAATTGAACACACATGAGTTAAACTCGCATTAAGCAGCAGGAGAAGCCGTTGCCTGTGACCCCGCTGGACAGATGGCGGACTTAAAAGTGAAAGTAACTGGACTGACCCCTTTCACCTTGGATCGGGTTTATGCGTGGCTGGAGACGAGACCCCCTCTCAGGTCCATAGGAAGTAGCTGCTTAAATCTATATGACACTCAAATACGGTTGTTACTGAGGATATTATCTAATATTGTAAAAATACTTCTACATTCTGATACCTTGCAATAGTATTATTTTTAAAGAACTTTATTGTAAAAAAAAAAAAAAAGAATTGTGAAGAGTGTCTTTTTTTGGTTCCCTCAATAATAACACAAGCTTCTTTTCTCTCTCTCTCTCTCTCTCTCTCTCTCTCTGTCTGTCTGTCTCTGTCCGTCCTTTCTCTCTGTCTCCCCTCTCTCTCTGTGTCTGTCTCTCTGTCTGTCTCTATCTCCCTCTCTGTCTGTCTATCTGTCTGTCTGTCTGTCTGTCTGTCTGTCTGTCTGTCTGTCTGTCTATCTGTCTGTCTGTCTGTCTGTCTATCTGTTTGTTAGCCAGTAGAAATGTCTACTGAGGTAACAGTAGACATTGTTACCTCAATGTCTGACAGACAGACAGACAGACAGACTGACTGACTGTCTGTCTGTCTGTCTCCCTCCCTCTGTCTGTCTGTCTGTCTGTCTCCCTCCCTCTGTCTGTCTGTCTGTCTGTCTCTGTCCCTCTCTCTGTCTGTCTCTTTCGCTCTTACTCTCTGTCGTTCTGTCCATCTCTCTGTCTGTCTGTCTGTTTCCCTTAGGCTGCATTTTTGTGGCTCTATCCAGATTTTCTTTTTAGTCAAACAAAGAAAATTTAGAGCGTCCCTGTTTGCGATTTGTCATGTTTATTACTTTAATCCAAGTAGCAGACAGCTTATAAACAAATAACAAAATTTGCCAGAGAAATGACGGTTTGCCTTCTTGTGGCCATGCTACGCAGAGAAGCAGAACTTAGGACAAAACATGTCAGCGTTTGAGAGCAACTCACTGCACAGTTTGTTGTCATGTTTGATCCAACAGCATTTATTCTTGTATATGAATGTATTTTGCCATCATCTCAGCATTGTCTGCTTTCAATTCCTAACTAAAATCGTAGCGTTACACCCCTGAATGTGACGGCAAGATCTGATTGGCTGTTGTCTTCCCCAGTTGTGTGTTGTTTGTGTGAAATAGATTTGACTTGTGCAGTCATGTGTTGGTATCCAGATGAGCTTAGATGTGGGAAGGCAATGTAGAAGCCAAACTTGTGTCTCTTTCTTGGCACTTGTCCTACCTATGTCACCGTTCCAGTGCGTCTAATGTCTCAGCATGTTTCCAATATCTTGCAATATCGGCATATTTTATATCTTGCTTTGTGCAACCAGGTGTTATTATGTAATCACAGTGCAAGTCATTATTATTGAGAATTTTTATTTAGACTTGTGCAACTTTATTGAATGAACTTGCGTGTTTCCTGAAGACAAATGAAGTACTTGTCTCCAAACCTGAATATCATGCAATCTTTTATATTTGTGTATGAGAATAGCTTTTTCCCCGGACTAGTATCCTCAAAAAGTATTCAAACAGGCAAGCTCTTGTTCAAATCTCCGACGGTTGTCTCAAACTATTTTCCTGATGTGTCCTTGAGGGCGTAAATCGAGTAAATAGGTCATTATTTTTTTATTCAGATTGAAAAATAACTTTTCTAAATTTTCTACATTGTTTTTTTCTTTTATTGAATAAAAAGTTCAATATTTCATTTCTACAGCGTTCTCTAGTATTCAGCGAGAGCGTCGGTCTCTTCTGCTTGTAATGGTTTTAGACAAAGGTTCCAAGAAGGCACGCAAAGGTCGCGCCCTATGACCCTTCCCTTTCAAGGTAGACCCTCATCCCCCACAGTGAGATGAAGGCCAAGGCACCGCTCATTGAAAGGTGGCCCCCGCTCTCACCGTCACTCTTTTTGTCCTTGCCTCTCTCCCTGTGACCATGAAATATGCACCCACCAGCTGCATCCTGCCTGATCAATATCATTGGGAGAACTCTCCCCCGCCCCCCCTCCTGATCACAATAGAACATCCTGATCAGGTGACGGGCGGGGGCCGTCAAATGGAAGAGCAGGGCGGTGTTCGTCGCTTTGAGCTGCATGTTTAACCAATATTGCCGGTTTGTGTGCGTCGCTTCCTACAGGGAGGTGGTGGAATACATGGTGCAACATTTCAAGCCCCAACTCTTCGGCGACCGGAAACCAGTGTATGACGGCAAGAAGAATATCTACACGGTGCTAGCACTTCCTATCGGGAGTGAGAAGGTAGCTGTTTCATCACTGTAACACTCTAACTACTGTGTGATAGTGAATATCACACAGTAGTTAGTGTTCTAGACTTATATCTCCTATAGAGGACATTCTTAGACCTTCCATGCCATTAAAACATTCTGTCCACAATTGTGTGAGTCCCACTTTGGCTGCCAAGACAGCTTTGTGTACCTACTGTGGGTTCTGGTTGTTCCTATCAGAACAGGCATTACATTTTTGCAGCAATTTGCTGCTGTAGCTCTTCTGTGACATCATCGGACAACACGGGCTCGTCTTCTCATTCCAAGTCCGTCAATGAGCCTTGGGCGCCCATGACCCTGTCCTCGGCTCACCAGTTGTCCTTCTTTAGACCTCTTTGGTAGGAACTAACCAATGCAGACCAGGAAAACCCAACATGGCCTGCAGTTCTGGAGTTGCTCCCTGGCATTTGTCTATAATGTTATGGCTGATTGGTGAATGTCTATCTCAGTATTCTGACTGATTTACGAAACACTTTCAAAGTTTGGTTGAATGTGTTGCTCTCTGTAATTTCCGTTTTAAAAATAGTTTTGGGATTTTATGAAAAACATCATTTAATTAACTTAAGTTAGGTTGAGTTACTGTACCCGTTCAATTATATGACGCCGAACAAAGCTGAGCACACACCAAAGGAGAAGCAGGACGATTTCACCCTGAATTATGGCATTCTTGGCTCTGAATAAAACCCTCCAGTGTTCGATGAAACATTATTTTTGAATCCTGTCGTGTGTCTGCACCTTTTTAAATTCAAGACACGATGATCTGTCACTCGTTTCCTTACGGATGTGGGAAGCAACCTAATTGTGGAATTGGTTAGGACTTTATGACTCTTGTAGTGCGAGCCCAGCTTTAGAGTTGGTGTTCTGTTTTTTTGTTTTCTCCTCAACCATCAACTCGAGTTATTTTCAAAGCATTCATTTTAAGAGTTCAAACCCATGTGTTGTGAAATCGTGTCATGTTAACGAGCCCCTACAGCATGGCAAACATAAACATCAGAAAACACAATCTTACAAGCTCGACACAGCTGTCAACTTGAGCTCTCGCCAGTGATATGCGGTAGGAATCATCTGTAATGTGAAACGCCTCTTCAGAAAACAAATCCTTCATGAAGTAGGGTTTTCCACTATGCTGCACTGTCTGACAATTTCCCCTTCTTGCTAATAGTCAATCTTAATTTTACTTCTCCTTTGTTGTTTGGCACCTCTTCTCTCCTCTCCTGCCCTCTCTGCCTTCTTTTTCTCCAGGTGGATTTTGAAGTAACTATCCCAGGCGAGGGTAAGGACCGAATCTTCAAGGTGTCCATTCGCTGGCTGGCTAAAGTATCATGGCGTTTGCTCCAGGAGACCCTGGTCAGCGGCCGGCTACAGGTCCCCCTCGATTCGGTTCAAGCCCTGGATGTGGCCATGCGCCACTTGGCCTCTATGAGGTAAGCAGTATCAACCGTTTCTGCCGGTCCAGACACACAAACACACGTACATACATCTTAAAAAACAGCGTGGACGATTCTTTGTGTTGACACAACATTGCAGCCAGTTATGCCTAAAAAGGTTCTTCCACTCACTTGCATCAGACCATCCATAGCTCCAGGGGTCAGAGTCATTAAACCAATGATATCTGTCAGCTGAGACCTGTGTGACATCATCCACTGAGCCGGTGTAGAATGATCACCAGCTTGAAGACTTGAGATGAAAATGATCCAAAAGGAAGTCTTGAAGCCAGAGATGTTTGTGAAAAAGTTTTTTTCTTCTTTTCTGTTTGTCACTAAACATTGCTTTCATTTGAAATAACCTGTATGAAGAAAGCAACTCCACTGGACATGAAGTCATGCTGAGCTATGATTGAATTCGGTCATTTGCCACATTTGTCATCGTCACCTTCCCATCTCCTCCAATCAGGTACACTCCAGTGGGTCGTTCGTTTTTCTCCCCACCCGAAGGGTATTACCACCCACTGGGTGGAGGGAGGGAAGTCTGGTTTGGCTTCCACCAGTCTGTACGCCCCGCCATGTGGAAGATGATGCTTAACATTGACGGTGAGTCACTGAAGATATTCCCACCACAGACTGTGCAGTCATTCAGTGGTCTCGTTGTTTTTTTTGATGACTAGGCAGAAAAAGCTGGAGAGAAAACGTGACAAATAAAACAAACTCTTCCAATCGTTATATGATTTAGAATTAAATTATTGCTTGCTGCTCTAATGTAAGTTTTTCAACTCTAACTTTACTCTAAGAAATCCCTTAAAAGATCATGAAAGTCACAGTCATCCATTCACGGTTATTTGAGTTTCTCTTCTCAGACTTGTTTGGACTCATTTCCGTTCCGTGTCTCCCTCTAGTGTCTGCCACCGCCTTCTACAAAGCTCAACCTGTGATTGAGTTCATGTGTGAGGTTTTGGACATCCGCAATATCGACGAGCAGCCTAAGACTCTCACTGACTCACAAAGGGTCCGATTCACCAAGGAGATCAAAGGTGGGCTGCTGACCAGCGGGGAAGCGCTTTTAAACAACACACGCCTTCACCAACCGAATACATTCACATTTTTATGCTGTGTAAACATTTGTCACCTAATTTACACCCTGTCAGTGCCTTCCACTTTTGTCCTAGACCTTTATTTGTAAGTCATTGTGGCACCTCCTTCCGCCAGACGCTCCTTTAATCACTTTTGCTTTCATTGATCACGTCTGTCCTTGTTTGTCTGATGTTGTTGACCAGGCCTGAAAGTGGAGGTGACCCACTGTGGCCAAATGAAGAGGAAGTATCGCGTATGCAATGTCACCCGGCGGCCAGCCAGCCACCAGACGTAAGTGTGCAAAAACATTTCTCTCAAAATTACCTTACATGAATGAAAATATGGAACCATCAAGCTAAAATAACTGAATTTATCTTCATTTATACAACCACATTCTTAGGATATCCCCCTAGTTGGCTACCCAGAATGATGTCATCTGTTTGGTATCAAAGCCGTTCTGTACTTTGTTTCACCCAAACAGCCAGAGGAACTATATTGATGTCCTAAAGTTTAGGATTAATAAATCCCACTTAACTCATTAAGGGATTAACGACAGAGTCTCGCATTCACTCACCATCCTTCTCCACATCCTCTCTCACTTCCTCTCTATCTGACCCGTCTTTAAAGAAGTATTATATCAAAACAGATTCATCACATTTAATCCAGGGTTGTCAAAATAAGATTTTAATTTTGATTGACCGATGATAGAAAACATTGACCCAACAAAGAATGATGAATCATGTGACCTCGTATGTCTTAGCGAGATTCATCACCCAGAGGCTTAAACATATTAGATGTAGATTACATGAGACATAAGCAGCTTTATTGTCATTGTATGGATTACAACGAAATGATGGTAGCTGCTCCGGGTCGGTGTATTAGAAAACAAAATGAATAGGATTAAAGAATGACCAAATGTACGTATTTGTTCTCCTCTTTAGCTCGTCTCTGCATGTATTTATCTTTCTCACACACCTTCACACTGTAGAGCCATGTTGAGCGAGCCTGCGGGTCAGAGTTGAGCGAATGAGACATTGTGCGGAGTGTTCAGGTGCGTTCCAGCACACAGAGAAGAACATTCAGCAGAGATGTTCCCATTGTGTGCGGATGTCGGTAATAGCAAAGAATGAAATAGGATTTTCAGCACAGAATATATTCTTTGTTTGCACGGCTACAGTTGTTTTTTCTTCTTCTCTCCAAAGAACACTTTCTCTTCAAAATAGATATTATTGTTTTCCAAGAAATAAAAAAACAGTATCTGGATAGAAAGTCTCAGGAATGACAAACAAACATGGTCATAGTTATTAGACCCTGTTTTCTTTTAAGCCCAGAAATACCATTGAACGGGGAAAATCAATGTTTTGAATGTACAGCAAATAAAATATGTTGACCCTTTGAGGTTTATGGGTTTACTCGTATAACAAGATCCATTTGAAATTAAACTCATTTTGAACTATTTGAAAAGTTTCTTTTTCCAAATAATACAGCATGTAATTAATAATTTATTTTATTTGCCAAAAAGCTCGAATTGAAAAACAGGGAGAGGTTCTCAATTGTTTTTCTCTTTCTGCAACTCCCCCTTATGTAGTAAAAAGGTTTTTCTTAAACAAATAACTCCTTGTTATAGAATTCAAAATGTATTTAAGGAAACAACCAGTTGACAGATTTGACATTTGGCTACAAAATAAAAACACATGTTCCATCAGACAACAAGTTTGGTGCTGTCTTAATTCATTACTTTAGGGTTGGATCACCCTGACTGTAAACATTGAGCATCACCCTGCATGAATCAGCAGATCGGGAGGTGACCGGTGACTTAATGCGATGACAGCGGCATTTGTCACTGATGTTCCAAACCCTCATGACCAAGAGTCATGCAAGAGAAAAGCAATTTCTCTCGCTTTTCAAAGGAGATCATGCAGTGGTTTGTATTTCTTGTTTTGTCTACCAGGTTTCCTCTCCAGCTGGAAAGTGGGCAGACAGTAGAATGTACAGTGGCCCAGTACTTCAAGCAGAAGTACAACCTACAGCTAAAATACCCCCACCTACCCTGTCTGCAAGTGGGGCAGGAGCAGAAGCACACATACTTGCCCCTGGAGGTGAGGAAGGGTTCAACGATGACGTGGCAGCATTATTTCATGCTTTAAAGACGTGACCAGTGACGGTTATACCTATGTAATAACACTATGTTCAGACGTAAACAGCCTAATGACTGGATTTATCTGCTTCAGGTGTGTAACATTGTAGCAGGTCAACGGTGCATCAAGAAACTGACAGATAATCAGACCTCCACTATGATCAAAGCCACAGCTCGCTCCGCACCCGACAGGCAGGAGGAGATCAGCAGGCTGGTGAGTTGAAGAGACACCGAACAAACAACTGATGTAATAACCACATATAGGAATGTATGGCACAATGATGTAATCAACGTCTTTTTGCAGATGAAGAACGCTAACTTCAACCTGGATCCGTACATCCAGGAATTTGGGATAAAGGTGAAAGACGACATGGCTGAGGTGACGGGCAGGGTGCTTCCAGCTCCTATCTTGCAGTATGGAGGACGGGTAATTCATGATCCAAAGCTAATCAAAAATACTTTAGCATTTTTCTTCCCTCGCTGTAGATATACATGTGTACTTGAATAGATGTGGTTTAGATCTGACCTCATTTTCTTTTTCTCCTTTGATCCTCTCCCTCTCCTCTACAGAACCGCGCCATCGCTACCCCCAACCAGGGCGTGTGGGATATGAGGGGGAAGCAGTTTTATAATGGCATTGAGATCAAAGTGTGGGCAATTGCTTGCTTTGCTCCCCAGAAACAGTGCAGAGAAGAGGTGCTCAAGTAAGTGCTAATGAGGAGGGGCGATGGAACTTCATGTTTGGAGTGGGGTTAAATCATATCCCAAAATTACTTCTTATCACTTTGATGCGTTTTTGCCACTTTTAATCCAGCTGCTATAATAGAAAAAAAGGCATGATTAGTAAATTAAGCTTACATTTATAATCTGAAGTCTTTTTCTTCTATAATAAGAAACATATTCTCATGATTGGGCCGTGTTCAAGTGCTAAATATCCGTAAAGGATGAGACCCCTTAGCTTTGGCTTTGGTGAGTTTTGTCTTACCCTTTCTGTTTCTCTCAGGAACTTCACGGACCAGCTGCGCAAAATCTCCAAGGACGCCGGAATGCCGATTCAGGGCCAGCCGTGTTTCTGTAAGTACGCCCAGGGAGCCGACAGCGTGGAGCCAATGTTTAGACACCTGAAGAACACCTATTCTGGACTGCAGCTCATCATCGTCATCCTGCCAGGAAAAACTCCTGTCTATGGTGAGCAATGCCAGTAATTAAAGAGCTATAACACAGACAAATGTCATGACAAGTCCAAAGTATCATCAAACCATCTAAAGACAATATTTATCTGCTATTTCACGCTGTCCTGTGTAGCGGAGGTGAAGCGTGTAGGAGACACCCTCTTAGGCATGGCCACTCAGTGCGTCCAGGTGAAGAATGTGGTGAAGACGTCCCCTCAGACCCTCTCCAACCTCTGCCTTAAGATCAACGTGAAGCTGGGAGGCATCAACAACATCCTGGTACCTCACCAACGGTGAGCTTTTTAAAGAGAAATGAGTCATATATAGACTAGTGGTTAGCACTGCACCACACAGCAAGAAGGTCTCGGGTTTGAACCCCGGTCCACTTCCTGTGTTGAGTTTGCATGTTCTCTCCGGGCTTGTGTTGGTTTCCGTCAGGTGCTCCGGTTTCCTCCCACCATCGCACACATGTGTGAAAGGAATCGGGTCACGTCGGCCCATGGTGGCGGCGCGCTCAGTCGCAGCGGCTCAGGACTGACCGCCCACCTGACCATCGCAATTTTGTTGTACACTGTATAATGACAAAAATAAAGATCTTATATCATCTCACATATTTACTGTAATTGTTGCACAAGTCATATTATAACATAGAATCTGTATTTCAAAGCAGTAGATTTTATATTCTACAACATGAAGACATTAGATGTCAGCCTCTCACTGGTTGAGACGAGTCAATATTCAGGTTTGACGGTAACCCAAAATAAAGCACACCTTTTTCGTGTAGTTTAATCTCCTCCATTTCTTTCCCTCAGGTCGGCAGTGTTTCAGCAGCCGGTCATCTTTTTGGGAGCAGATGTGACACACCCTCCTGCCGGAGATGGCAAAAAGCCCTCCATTACTGCCGTGAGTCCCAGAATTCATGTCATCATAATGAACAATATTTGACCGCGGATACAATCCAAGAAAAAAGAGCAACCCCTTTCAGTCACACACTTAGAATTGATCAGCAAAGATAAAGGGTGGATGCTGCTCACGGCCCAAGTTTGTGCTGGACACGGCACCAAAAACGGCAGCTCTCTTTCACAACTGGATAAAAAAAGATCAAATCCATATCTGGGCAGTAGGGCTAGAATTATTCATCGCTTAAATTAAGGTTAGATGAAAATTATTTTTGATAAATAAATAAAATGTTAGCTATTTTTCAGGCAAGAATGTAAAATATTTTCTAGTTCCACCTTTTTAAACATGAAGGTTTCCTCTTTCTCTTTTATGATGGTATCTATGAAAAGTCTTTGGGTTTTGGGCTTTTAGCTGCCGCCTCCCTGGGAAATGATTAGCTTTCAGAACAGAGGATGGTGGGAAACACAGCCGTTTAAGCCGTTTATGATTTATCTATAAGTATATATTGTCGTTATGCAGTGTCAAAATGAATTGCCACAGTCATGGCAGTCTATAAGCTGAGTTAGCTGGCACATGACTTTTTTTTATAGTTACATTTTATACACATATATATATATATACACACACACACAAGAAGGACTTGAAGATAATGCAAGCCTGCTACATCAATACAATTTCACGATGTACACATCTTTATTCCTTTTGGCATTTTCCTTAAAAGGACTTTTAGTTGCAGGCCACATTTTCAGTGCCGTACATTACATGCCATTACAGGACGGTTCTGTATTCTCAGTTGGTCATATCCCTGAGCAATCAGGCCCGAAGAACTGTAAACATATTTGGCATTAAATGAGGCTGTAGCTCAGTGGGTACAGGCTCAGTGGGTAGAGGCTCAGTGGGTAGAGGCTCAGTGGGTAGAGGCTCAGTGGGTAGAGGCTCAGTGGGTAGAGGCTCAGTGGCCGTCTCCCATTCAGAAGATCGGTAGGTGACCGGTCCGATTCCCACCAGGGTCTACATACAGCTCACTTTGTTGTACTGTGTATGGCTGAAAGGGATCAGTAAGCGATTTCTTCTTAGTGGTAAAAGCAAAGACGCTCCCTGCTTCGGATCTCCCTCTCATAAGAAACGTCTGCTGCCTGGTGGACTTACATACACAATAAATAAAGCCGAGCAAAAACGTTTTTTAAAAAGGAGTAAGAGAGGTGCTAGCGAGGGATGAAGGAAAACAAGAGACTCATCACTGACTGAGATTTGGAAAGGAAATGACATCAACCCTCGTCCTGCTCTGACCTCAGCTCGGCTGTGGTTGGCTGCGTAGTTGCCTAGCAATTATGACAAATGTTTGACTCAAGTGAACAGAGAGGATGGGCGAGCAGAACGGGCCCGTGTCGAACGTCTGCCTCCCACACCTCACAGCCGCAACCTCTGGAGGACGCTACTGTACAACGAAGCACTGAGGCCCTGCATGACTGACATGAACCCGAGGCATCGTGAGATCACTGCAGCGTGAATCCGTTGAAATGTTTATCCTTTCTGGAATTAACTAATTATTATAAATAGGGCTGGATCTAGTGATTATTTTCGTGGTCCATCAATCGTTGATTTAGATGAATACATGAAGAAAATACTTTACTTTCATCCACAGGCAAAATTCTAATTTGGCAGTCGCTCAAAAAGGTGGAAGAGCCAGTTGCAGGAAAATTAAATGAGGAACAGGTTAAAATGTTATAAGAATTAGATTAGAAATATAAGATATATATCTAGAATTAGAAATATAAATGAAAGAAAATTCAGTTATCAATTTTGGCATATTCATCTCATCAAACTAATGGTCCAAAAACCAAAGACTCATTTTCTGCCACAAATGGTTAAGAAAAGCTGAAAAATCCTCAATTCTAAGAATCTCAAACCAGCAGTTGATCGAAAGAAGAAAATAAATCCGCCTGAGAAATGACTGAAAAGCCGCAAACTTAGACTGTCTGACTAATCATCATGTCTTTAATTCTAAATGCAGCAACTGAAGAATAATACGTAACAGAAATCCAAGAAGCAGCGCAGGAGTTCTGATTAAACGTCTTATTGAGTCCTCCTCAAAGACCGAATGATTTTCTTTTCTTTCTCCATCCCATATTTGAAGGATGCATTTGTGCAAAGCAACTTTGTACCAGTTTGACTTTTTGGCATATTTTAAAAGCACCTAAAATGCTGTGTTCCACTCTTTCCCATCCTCTCATGTCTTCCAGGTGGTAGGCAGTATGGACGCCCATCCCAGCAGGTACTGTGCCACAGTGCGAGTCCAGAGACCCAGACAGGAGATCATTGAGGATTTATCCTACATGGTGCGTGAACTGTTGATTCAGTTCTACAAATCGACCCGCTTCAAGCCCACCCGGATCATTTTCTACAGAGACGGAGTTCCCGAGGGACAGCTGCCACAGGTAGGATGGTGCCATTCTAGTTGACATACTAGGTTGATATCCTAGAATGGAATGAGTTGCCCAAAAGCAAATCGCATTTTTGTGGAAATCAAACACATCAGCCGGAGGATTACTGAAATCGTTGTTTGCGTAGATTCTCCACTACGAGCTCCTGGCCATCAGGGATGCATGTATAAAGCTGGAGAAAGACTACCAGCCAGGCATCACCTATATAGTGGTGCAGAAACGCCACCACACGCGCCTCTTCTGTGCCGACAAGTCTGAGAGGGTGAGCTCTCCGTATTCTAAGATAAACCTTAGATATTTGTTTTCATTAGTTACATTTTTACTCCTTGTATTTTCTTTTGGCAGATTGGGAAGAGTGGGAACATTCCTGCAGGGACTACAGTGGACACCAGCATCACTCATCCCTTTGAGTTCGACTTCTACCTGTGCAGCCATGCAGGCATACAGGTGATAGTAACGGAATACCTGTTACAGATTCTATTACTGAATAACCTTTCAAGCCCAAACTTACATATCACTCTCTTGCTGCCTCCTCTCTGTCTGTAGGGAACCAGCCGACCGTCTCATTACTACGTCCTTTGGGACGACAATCGTTTCACGGCTGACGAGCTGCAGATCCTAACGTACCAGTTGTGCCACACCTACGTGCGTTGCACCCGCTCAGTCTCCATCCCTGCGCCAGCCTACTATGCTCGTCTTGTGGCCTTCCGTGCCCGCTACCACCTGGTGGACAAAGAACATGACAGGTTAGTGTCCTTATAAAAGTAAGACACGGCTTTTTCAATGTTGGCATCCCTACGGTGGGCCAGAAATGCATTCATACATTTTATTTAAAGTTCTACAATTGACAAACTGTGAGTCAGACGGAAAAGTTCCACATCAACAACTCATAGACACAATGTTGTTAAAACATTGTGTCTAAAATCTGATTTTCATCAGAACAAGCCGTCCTTCCAGCTGGATGAACAACGTTGATCTTTTTGTCCAGCAGGCTGTCGGCCGTGTCCCTCAACATTTTGCTTAAAAAGTACAGTAGCTTCACGGAGTTGCAGCTAGCAGCCACTTTATGGAATGGTTTTCATGAGGCAGCACTATTACGTAGTAGCTTAAGGAATGGCTGATAGTAGAGCTATTCTATTATTGTACGTCTATGCTACAAGCAGTTAGCTAACGAGTTATCTGGACATTTCCAGGCTGTTAATATTTTTCTAAATGTTACCTGGATTGTTCCGGACTCTGTAACAAGATGGTCAGCGACAGTCACTTCCTGTGTTTCGTTACTATCCTTTCTGTCAGTTTGCATTTTGGACTGCCAAGTGTTTTACGTATTGTTAAGTTTTAATGTTTGTTTCTTTGTGATTCGATCTCCAGTGTAAATTCAATTAGAATTCAGGCCTTCTCTATTTTGTTTATGGAAGCATCGGACTATTTGCCGTCTTTCCTTTTTTTTACCAACGTGTGTAACCCCAAAGTTTGAACAAACGGTACTATTAATAGCATGAGAACATCACTTTCTGCATCTTCTCCTCCTGTTGTCTCTGCAGTGGAGAGGGCAGCCATGTGTCCGGTCAGAGCAACGGTCGAGACCCCCAGGCGCTGGCCAAAGCTGTTCAGATTCACCACGACACCCTGAGGACCATGTACTTCGCCTGAGCTACGCCAACCATCTCGTCCATCGATCCTGGCCACCTCATTTCTACTTGAGACGGCATAGAGCCCACTGCCACCATCGCCACCGCCACCACCTCATCCCCATCCCTTATTCCCATGACTGCCCACTATCCACCCTCCCCAGACCCCTCAGTGATCCACACAAAGTCAACAAACACACGGCCCTTCACCTGTCAAATACAGGAAGACTCTACAGTTTCATGCACTCAAAAGGTTATGAATATTATTATTATTAATTATTATTGTCATTTTATTGTTTTTTTTTAATTCTACCAGGACTTTTTCTCTTCATGTCGAAGATTTAAAAACTTGGGTATTATTCTGTATTTTATTGTACTATACCTTCACACTCCTGTGTATGTCAGTATGCAATAGGGAGGGGAGCAAAACAGGCGCTGAAAAGTTAAATACGAATCACAAAACAAATACTTCAACTGCCGCCACAATGCTGCCTCTTCACCAGAACCGAGTGCCAGATACCATATTCCAAGCCCCTCGGTGTAGGGATCCTCTAGAGGGGTTGGTTCTGGGCATGCACATTTACATGTATGATTTTATCGTTGTTTTGAACTACATTCGTGTTTTTAATGTTTTTGAATAATGTTTTTTTTTTTTTTTTAACAGCCTTGAGGAGTCTGAGGTTTGGTACATTAGCACTTAGCGTTAGCATGTAGGTGCCACCGGTCCTGCACATAAAGAGTTTGTTAGTACATGCGAGGTAAGCCCTCTGGTCTTTCTATAAGCAGATGGAACAAGCAGGTGTAGCATATCGTAGACAGAGGAGAGAAGTCCTGACGCACCCTCTGTGCTGGTTGGCCAGACCCTTCAGAGATTTAGCCGGTAGAGGCGAGCTTATGTAATAATACAGGGACCATTTGCATAGAGTGTATAAAATATACTTGCACCTAAACCAGCATTATTAAACCAGCCAAACGTGATGCCAACCAATGGAAATGGGGCACTTAAACAGGAATATAATGTTTTAATTCTGTATTGCTATTTTAGGAATTATGAGGCACTTTTATTTGTTTACTTATTGTTTTATTCTACTTCAAAATCGTGATACGTGTCTGTCCTGAGGATAGACGCACCGCTTCTGGAGGTTTCACATCCGCAACGGCGTAGCGTACAGAACAACCAGGTTACCAAGGCAATAGGCAAGGTCAACACTACTCTGTAGATTTGAACGCAGGCAAATATGTAGGCTGTGATCACTTAAGTGCTGCAAAGCTGAACTCTTATTCAGCGCTTGATCTTGCTCCAATCATTCTGCAGATTCCAATACGTATTGGTGGAGATGACGCCATATGCTACACTCAAAACTTCCAGTCACGCACTACTCTGTGAACCCTATCCACAACATTTCCTTTTTGTCCCCTTTTGTTTTTTAACACAAAGCTCTTCCACTGCGGGCATTTAAAACTCATAGCCTGGATAGCAGAAGCACACACACATCAGTTCATCAGTCTCTTTTGTTTAGAATGTAGTTATCGACCTCCCCAAATGCACTTGTGCCCTTGTTTCCCTCAACGCCAAACTATCACTCACCATCCTCTCCATCAAACGCCTCCTATCCTACTCTGAATCACATCCCCTGCCTGTATCCCCTATCTCGTGTTAGCCAATCCCTATTGGTGCTCTGTGTGCATGGGCGGCACAGATAGGGGACCGCCACAATGGACAGGGTATGCCACTATTATTACTACTTAAAATTCCCTGCCTTTACATCTCGTCACTTTCTGGATTTATGGAGAAAAAAAAGATGCATGTAATTATTTTTTATAACTGGATATTCTGAGCCACCTTATTTTGGTTTCCTTGGTAAGAGCCCTGTTCTCACCACTGCCTGTCAGTCGTTTAGCCTCGATTGTGTAATGTTCTTAAGATTGCTTTCTCCTAAGTTGTTATTATTATGAATATTGTGACCAGTGTCAGAGTGTATCCTCAAGAGGGCACTGTGTAGACTGTCTCAAAATTCCACCTCAGTTGCCCTTAAGCGCCTCAAATCTCGTCTGACGGCCGGAGACCCTTCTGAGCCGAAGGGGTGAAAAGAAAAGAAAAAAAAGATATGACATTGGACGAGTTTGATTTTTAAATCATGTGTATTAACTTGCATAATCAATATGCCTTTGTACACCGTTTTAATGATCCTTCATTGTGTCCAAGGTGATTTGTATATATAAATATATAATAATAACCTGTTATGTATTTTGGCTCACCAGTTGCCGAGCCTCTCACAGTTGGGGTCAGTGTTAAATTCCTCATTCTGTGATTGAAAAAAAAAAAAATTTCAGTCTAGGGGCATTTCCCAGCGCCACTGAAACCAGATGCAGTTCTTCATTCACTGAAGCCACAAAGCACCTTGCAAAGAGGGGGGGACAAAACGGCAGTCACCCTAGAAGTGCATCACGTGGACACCGGAGAGTCCTCTCCTCTCCACACAGCCTCACTGTCTGACTAAGCAATATTGAAGCCACTGATCAAGAACAGTCCTTGTCATAGCACTTCCCAATAGATTTGAATGAAAGGACATTGAAGCATATTATTTTGGCTCTGTATGTGATAGTATGGGAACTCTGTTGGGGCGCGGTATTTTTTAAAGAAAATAAAAATTGTTTTTTATTAAACCTGTTGTTTTTCATTTGATTTGTATTTGTATTTGTATCACTTCATAATTTGTTTTAATCACGTACTGATAATCAAGTCCGAACAGAGAATAAAATCAAACCGAGCTACACGTAGATTACAACAGAGGACTGAACTTTCAGGCTTGACACAAATGTAAATGTAATTCCTATATTCTAATAATGATGTACTCTATCCCACAGTGGTCAACTTTGATTATGGAACACAATGTATAACTTCTTAACTATAATTTTATTATTGAATCAAAAACATTATTGTATATTATCTGGGCCTCAGTGAAAAAAAGTAAATGTCCCCTAAAGAAAATTACCAACTGCATGAATAACCGGTTGCTGCTGGACTCCACACACCCAAACCTGATAAATACCAGCCTTATTCAATCACATTCTCACCTTATTAGACCATTTTCAGAAGCATAAAGTCAGCTTAATTCTTCTCCTTAACCAGTAGTATTGTATGCTTTTCAATTCCAGAGGAGATGAGGAAGAAGGTGTTTGAAATCCATTGGTCTGGGAAGGGTTTCGGGGTTATCTCTAAGCTTCTGGGACTCAGCGGATCCACAGTGAGACAGATTATCTACAAATGAAGACTTGGAACAAGAGAAAACCATCCCAGAAATGGCTGACG
The DNA here is from genome assembly GCA_009660295.1 of Lophius piscatorius. Lineage (NCBI taxonomy): Eukaryota > Metazoa > Chordata > Actinopteri > Lophiiformes > Lophiidae > Lophius > Lophius piscatorius. The sequence continues at coordinate 52,153 of VRLP01001296.1, read as the reverse complement.
TTGCAGTATGGCCAAGACTCTTCCACTAAGTCATATGAGGAACTACAGGTCAGGGTTGGCTCCACAATTCAAAAGATAACTAATTTATTCATTATCTATAACCGCATATCAGGGTCTCCATTCATGCGAGCGTGGAGAGGTGAAAGCTCCAACAAACCCAGAAGATAATTAAGACTCATCTGAATTGTGCCACAACACACTATTAATCCTGATCCTCAGAACTTTTTTGGAGAATATTCTATGGGCCGATGAGTTGAAAGTGGAACTGTTAGGATTACCGGATATTTGGAATGAACCAGATATAGCAGTAAAACATGGAGGTGGCGGTGTCATTTTGGTATTCTTTGGTGCTTCCGGGTCAGGATGACTTGTCATACTAGAGGGAAACATAAATGCTTCAGAAAATTCTAAAGGACAATATTATGTCAAGTCTGTGAGTCGAAGCCCAAGTGTCACGCAGCAAAGCAATTATCCCTTGCAGAAGAGGAAGAACATCTCAGAATTGCTCAAAGGGACTGCAGTTAAAGTTTTAGAGTAGCCTGGTGACACACTGGTGCTCAACCCATTGAGTTGCTGTGGTGGTATCTGAAAAGGTAGATCAGGCTCCCACACTGGGACAGCACTAGAGCGATTCTGAAAAGACCAGTAACAACTTCAGTAACAACTGAAGACCAGTTGTTACTGAATATGGCTGAACTTGCTTTTAAGTTCAGAACACTTTTACATACCAGTTATCATGGATTTCTTTATTTGTCTTACTAATATTTATCATTAATGAATGTATAATTTAAAACTCGCCTTTTGTGTTTACTCAGGTTGCTTTTTTTCTATAATAAATCTATTTATTTTATCAGAAGATGGAATCGTCACCAATATCCCTTAAGAGTAATTGATGAGAGGAATAAAACTTTAGAAAATAATTTTGGAAAGAAATTGGTAATAAAACACAGAAAAAACATTGTAAACAAAACAATGGTACAGATTTAGAGGTGGAATGCTTCACAAGGTAAAACCAAATGAAGGTGCGCATTCATATATAAGTAAGTAAATAAATATACAATACGCAATATACAAGCAAATGTGCGCTTATTTATCGACGTATATTAATATAAAGTACAAAATAGAGACAATTATTGTCATTCATTATTATTTCTAAAAGAAACGGCATAATGTGACGGAGGTTGTTGACGACTGTGTCTTCTTGTTTATTGTAAACGTAGGGTTACCTTTGGCTGTAGGCGGGATTTAGTCTGATGACGTCAAATGACAGGCCCCGCCTCTTCCTGTCGGTGTCAGAGAGACAACTTCACCATATTTAGTTGGCTTGCCGAAGCCCTGAGTAGTTATCTGTCAACCAGACTGGAAATCCGGACAGTTATCGGGGATACTTGCCGGCGTTGACAGCTGTCTTTTACAAAGGGATATAATCTAGAGAAGAGGACGTCTTTGGGACGGGGTGCTTGACGAACGGGACCGTGTCAACAGCTGTTTTTAACGTGATAGGAGTAGCCATCGTCTGTCAGAATTCCAACTATCCAACAGCCGAGCTAGCCTGCCTGTTAGCTAGCGACCCAGCCGCTCGCTGTGCTGTTGGAACTTATTAATGTCGTCTTTATTAATGACTTGTAATCGGTAAAAGGATTTTTTTGGACTTGGTGACCCCGCTGTGATGATATCCTGACAGCTACTCCCATCCGTTCCGGCCACTTCCCAAAGCCTGGCTAACGAGCTAACGTGGCTAATTGGTAGATTTTCAGTAACCAGTCGCGTTAGCTTTCACCGTGGAATTGGAATCCGATTGGGTGCACTGACCGTGTGCAAACAGCGGTGTGCAGGGGAAGCCGGAGACCACCTGCCAGCGAAACGACCGTACCCAAGGGCCTCTTTTGAAGGTCCAAAAGGAGAGGAACTAGCAGAGAGCAGGGTCCTGCAGAGGCAGTGCGCTGCCGAAGGAGACACCGGGTTGAACGGAGCAAGAGTCCCAAACCTTTGACATCTGAGATCCGGGAAGTAAACCGGGCACGGACCTCATGAATGGAAATCGGAACTACAGGTACATAAATCTCTTACGTATATTTAACTTAGAAAGTTGTTGACCAGTATTCCGTTTACTGAACATTTCTTGGACCCGAGCTAAAAGATGAGTCAAACTTAAAGGTGTTTCCTTCCGGGGATTTGTCCACCGCTATGCTGTCATTATGCACAACTCAAGTCGCAGTTGAAATGGTTTCGTTGAATACGACTGGATTTAATTTGTTAATCACCAAAGCAAAGTATTCAGCCTTTGTTTTGGTCATCCTCTAATACTATTGAGGAGTGTAAACTGTTAACTCTTGAGCATCACCTGCTTCATTGAGCAGATGCTGACCTGGTATGTTTTTTCTTTCCATTATCCTTGTTTTTTGTAGTTATGGTACAGACTCAAGTGTGTGCGGTTGGAACCAAGCGTGAATAGACACTTGAGAGCCTGTGACAGTATTAAAATCATCCATCCCCTTACCCCCCAAGGTCCGGGGTCACCTATTGACCCCAATCTGACCCTAAAATAATTGAGCATTAACCCTCTCTAGCAGCAGGTACAGTCTCAACTTGTTTTGTCCTACTCATGATATCCCAAGTGAACACTTAACTACATGTTGTTCCCAAAGAGAAGTTAATTAGGAAATGTTTTTATTACGAACAGTGACAGGATCCTTTATTGTTTTTGGATCAGAAGAGGTTTTAACCTGTGAAGCTTGTCTAGCATTATTTATTTTCCCAGTTGCATAAACAAGTAATATACCTTGTCACTGAATATGTTTAGCAGCAAGTTAACCTCCTAAAACCTCGCAAATTGCTGTCTAGTCCAGGTGATCAAGATTCTAAACCCATGCCATGTTAGGTGCATTGCATCTTTCCTCGGTCAAAGCGGCAGTTAGACCGTTGGCAGTACCTGGTTTTATCTCAGCTGTAAGGGAAGCTTTGCACTCATGTCCATAAACTGAATGCTGGCTACTCTTGATCAGCCAGTGACACATGATACGGCAATTGGTTCTTTACCCATTCTCTCCTCCTCAAGAGGAGACCCCTCTCTGCTGCTGTTGCTCTCATTAGCCTCTCGACTCCTCTCAGCCTGGGACACTTACCAATGACTGTGTGGAAGGGAACCCAAGGTATTTTCCCGGTAACCAAGCACCTAGAATAATGTCAATCCGATTAAAACATTTGTGATTCTCAGTTGAAGCAGGTGTGCAATTTCAACTTACAGCGCTGTCATTTGGAAGTTCTTCACATTTGTAAGAAAATGCTTACACTCATGCTTTGCCTGGTGGCAGCTGATAAAAGTATTATGCAAATACAAATTTTTATTCGGACATTACAGCGTTGTAGCTTTTTTTATTTTTAATTAAATTCTAACATATTCTTTTTTGAATACTTCTTAGTTGTGTCTGTTTCTAGTATATATCTCAAGCTCCAAAATCACCCTCAAAAACAAACCGTGGGATTTGCCAGGCATCCATCGGTGCTTGCAGTTCAGTATTCCGTAGCAGTCGGTCACATCACGTTCAATTTCATTCAGAATGTACTTAAAGTCAAGAGTAGTAATGAATTTGAAAGACTCTTATCAATAAATGCAATCAAATTATGGCCAAGTTTTACCGGCCAGCCAGCCATGGGGTCCCTCAAATGAATGTTTAAAAGGGGCCTTTCATCGCTCGCTCAGAAGCCCAGAGAGTATGGAAACTGACTCATTCTTTTTTGGTAGTCGTCTAAACAGCACTGTGTTGTATGAAACCCATGGCTCTGGAAAGTGTAGCATAAGGGAAGTAGTGAGTCCCCTGCCTTCCAGCAATCCATTTTAATACACGAACACTGAGGGTTGCCCACGAACAGTGTTTAATTTCATATTGATGTGAGGCTACATTGTAACTGAATTGTACAGCCAGAAATAGTCTGGAGTATCATATTATGGTCTTAAACTGAGAGCCAATAGCCGAATATAGGCATGTATGGACAAATAATTGTATTCTTACATATTATGGCAACAGTTTTGTAAGGTGATGCTACTTTCTGTTACCACCCTGAGATGTTTGGGTTATATTTAATTAAAGTTCATTCATTGCACTGATTAAAGATACAGAGTTAATAAGAATGTATAACAAGATGTGCAAAATAATTATATATATATTTTCAGATGTAGGTGTAAAATGGTACTACAGCATAAATTATGCTATGTCTTAAAAAGGTGTACAGTTGAATTGCCTGTGGAGGAAAAAAGGGAACTATATTTCCTGTCAGCTGTGGATTAGATGAGAAGATCAACACCATCTTCATATCTATGAACTCGGACGGATAGCCTATCTCTGTCTACAGTTGTGTTGCTTTGGCAACCAGCACTTCCAATGTTCGCGATGGGATTCTATATTTCGTCATTGTTAATTTGTAGCAGGGGATTTTCCCCTACTTCCACTTGTCACGCTTGACTTTGTAACTAGGTTTCACTGACGGTAATGTTTCATCTGGGTGTTTTGGTGAACATCAAAAAACCTTTCTTTCTGTTTCTTGTCTTGTCAACGTCTTACTCGTGTTCTTCAGCCAGTCTCTTTCTTCATAGCCCCCTTGAACTAACATTCCCTTATTTCCCGCCTTTTTTGTTTAATTCACAGACATGTTTAATTCACAGACACCCCTCCCGTCCTACGTTACTGATTCTAGGTCCCTCTCTGTGCCAGTGGGAAACTCTGCCTTCCCGGTCATTCTTCTCGTAGGTTGGTCCTCTGTGTATTTTGTCCAGACAGTGGGGTCACTTTTGAGGGAGGGCTTAGAACTTGATTTGCAGTCTCTACCCATAATACTTAATTCATTCAAGGAGCCTGTTGACAACAGAGAACCCCAGTCCTCATCCCATTCAGCCATAAGATCAACCACTGGCATATCTTTGTAGGTTTCTATGGAAACTGCCGTTTGCTGCTGCTCCTAAGGCTTATTGTTTTATAGGGAGCTTTGCCCTCGCATTCATTACTTAAAAATGCTGAAACGCTTTAGAATTACATCAAGATCTGGCCAAAGTAAGCCGTAATATTTGTTAGATCAGATACAATAAGGAGCTGTTGATACAGTATTCCACTCTTGAAGTAGGTCATTTTGACCATTTATTTAACAGTCTGTGACATTCATTAATTGAAGTTGAACAGTGAAGCTATTGTCCGGTATAATATTTGTTCATGATAATTATAATTTTCCTGCATACATGCATTTAATCTGCTGGTAAATAACCAATTATTTCCATCATAATTTCTTCTCCTGTCAAGTCAAATTAACCACAGACTGTGACTTTGCGATGAAAAAATATGCAACTAGATAAAAAAAAAAGCAAATGGTAACCACTCAAACACTATGTTACCCTTTTTGCATGCCATTGCCATCTATTTATGAAAACAAAAGTCTGTCTGCCTTTTCAACCGTCACTCTCTAATGAAAGCAAAAATTCTTCAAATATATGACAAATTCAATATAACTATTGATATAAATATTGATATCTATGATGGTTCCAGAATGAACACTAGATAAGTGCTGCCTAATGCTAAGTTTCCAATAGATTTTTTTTTTTTCTATTTTCATAATTCTAGTTTCTTCTTGGCACTTTCATTGTAGTTTTGCACATTTGGAACACGGTAAATGAATGAATGCACAGTACCTACATTTGTAAAATTTGTCGTTAAAAACCATTTTTGCAGCCTCTGGTCCCGTGTGGAATGTGTCTTTATCATGTTTGCCAGAAAGTGCCATTGAAATAGAGCGGTAACTTGCCTGATGACACATGCTTTCGTCAGAGCCTGTCGCCCTACGAGTGGCTCAAGACGCTTAAGTAGACCATGGAGACGGTTCAGGGATGTAGTTTGTGTATGTGTGTTTGGAGTGCGAGGACGAGTTGGAGGAGGAAGGCTGGAGGCTGTGATGCGTCACGGAGATTAGAAGCCAGAGCAGCCTGACCCTCCTCATTCGTTTCCCCTTCTTCAGATCTGTTTTTTTGGGAGAACTGTAAGGGGCTCCTCTTAGGGGGAGGTTATACACAGGAAGAAAGGGAATTGGTGTGGGGGAAAACTATTTTTTTTGAGTGGGGGGTTTAGTGGGAACAGACAATAGTCCGTCTGTTCATCAATAAAAGAGAATAATTATAATGCTAAAATACATTTCAATAAATAATTTATTTCCTCATATGAAAAAAGGACAAGTTGTCATTTTATAGCATGAAAAAATAACATTGCCAATTATAATAAAATCTATTTTTAACATGGCAGCACGATAGTGTATCATAGTCTCTTCATAGTAAGAAAGTTCAGATTTCAAATTTACCTCTGACCTCCGGGTCTTTCTGTATTGAGTTTGCATGTTCTCCCAGTGTCTGCGTGGGTTCCATCTGGGTCCTACGACTTCCTCTCACAGTTCAAAAAAGCACGCCATACGGATGGGATAGGCCGCCAGCCCATAGTAGCATATTAGCATTTAACAGAAATTAACGGAAACTATATGAACTATACGGACTCTATTCTTTTCACCCATCTACTAATATGATATTTAAACATTACAACTGGTTCTCTTGTGCTTAAAAACATGTTAAAAGTGCACTGTGCCACAGAACGAATAACGTTTTAAATTAGTCTGGCGTGGCTCTGATTTCTTGTCTGTCTCTTCCATTCAGATCAAAAGCCCTTTCTAATATGTTTATAATAAAGAAAACAGGAGGAGTTAAAGGGAAGATGAGTTAGTTTTGGAACAATAAGGTACATTTTAACATGATTCCTCCAAGCCTTTAAGGATGAATAGTAAAATACTCATTGCTACTTTTTTCTCATTTGTGCAAACTCATGAAAGTCGATTAGACGTTGATATAACAGCTGCAGTAATCCCTGCTTTTCCTTGTTTTTGTTGTAATTAATTTATTAGAGTGCATGTAAACTCTCAGTGACAGCGGTCGTCCTGCCCAAGTCAACAGAGAAAGTCAACAACCCCTGGCCTCGGTCCGCTGTTCCACTCTGGCCGGACTAACAGGACCATGAGGACAGAAGGCTCCATTTAACCCGGCTAAGTAGAATCTCTCGGTTAGTTTACAGAGGGGTTATTTTGCCTGTTTGAATATGTGAGTGTGCCTATCGTGTATCCGTCATACATTCGTGGCCTACCTGAGTCAGTAGGGCTGTTAATGCCACCGAGTCACAGCTGACCTCTCACTAAAATTGATTCCCTCCCAAACCCTCCGACCTGCTTCGGGGCGGCTCTATGAAATTATTTCTGTCACACATGCCCTCTGTATCCCTGCCCCAGGTATGTCCAGAGGGCCATTTCAACATTTTTGCATGTTGTTGTGACTGACCAACCAGACCCTCGTCAGAATGTCAGTGCATGACTGCCTGCTGGTTTTTATTTGCAGCCAAGTCTCCCACAGGATGCCAGATGCAACACTCCTGAGATTGATGCAGGGATCAGGAGCGAGAAGTCAGACTGTGTGTGACGCGCATCAATCCTTCCTCCTCAGCTCCTCAGCTACCGGTCTTGTGTCTGTGCATGTGTCTGAGCGTTTCTAGGTTCTGCCCGCTTTGACTGATGCCATTGTGCCTCACCACTTATCACTTGGCCTGCTCCCACAGCTCAGGCCTCTCAGGATTAGAAACACAACAGCTGTATTGTGTGTATGCGTATGTTGATGTGTGGGCCAGTATATGTGTGGACGTGTCCACTCGTTAGTGGCGTGTACGTTTGCGAACTGGAGGGACGCGGTAGAGCGAGTTAACGGGGACTGTTTGTCATTCTAGATTCTCACTATTCAGTTATTTTGGATCCTAGCCCACTGTGTACAGTGTGACTGTGTAGAGTTGGAGCAACATGTGGCGTATTCACATCTGCTGAGATATTTCTGCGAAATGCATTCCTAGAAAGAAAATCACAACTACTATTGCATTATATAGCTTTTATGACTTATTAATTCCAGATGCACCATTGCAGTACGGCTGATGCCTCACTCGCAGAGTGGGGACCAATTTCTTGCCTCAAACAACACCAATGCAACTCATTTCATATTATTAGTTGCTATGTGAATTTTGTCAATCAAGTAGGCCCTCATATGGCCAATGAAAACTAGATCCGTTTAAGGGAGGAGAAACAACTGATTCGAGACCAGTCCATGAGTCAAATTGGACACAGAAAAACGCTGCCAATTAACCTTCAGACAGGGTTACAATGACATCCAGAAGGTATTTCAAGCCCTTGCATATCCATGTTTCTTGTTTCTATATGTCGGACGGTTGCTTACACTGTAAAAGGTGATAACAGCTCCTCATCTCGCCAGCTGACTTGTGTAAAACTGATCCGCCAACAAAAAGCTGCAAAGTATGCTCAGAAATTAGGCTGCCAGCTAATCTTATAAGAGACACACAACATAAGCTCAGTTCACAAGCAAAAAACTGAAGCTGTCCATTCATTAGGAAATTGGCAAAACTAAGTGTTTAGAGCATACAGGGTAAGCCTACTGCACAGCGGCATAGTGGATTAGGTTGCAGGACTGGTAGATGTAGTTTGACAAGATTTTGTCAATATTTTGATGGTCTAATCCTGACGTTAAGTTGTATGACTATCGGAGTCCAGTGTATGCAACATCATTCCAAGCTGACCACAGAAGCAGCTCTCCAAGAAAAAAAACAACAATATTAAGGAGTTGCCTGTCATGCCTGCAGGGTTTAGGAATATTAAAGCATAGATTTGACTTTATACACCTTTTTAGAGTAGAATATTATTAACATTGAAATATTAAATTGAAGGGCAAGTAAGCAGGGTTATCACAGCCAATCATCTGATTTCTGTCTTTTCTGTACTTTACTGAATTATTATCCTTATGAAGGGTTCATACATTTTTATTATGTTGTAAACACTTAAGAGAGATCAGTTATAGGCTGCAATAACATTCTAAATAGTGAACCTGTATTGATTGTTGCATAATGTATTATAAGTCACTTATAATAGATTATTAATGATTTATAAGGTGTTTTTTCAATCTAATTGATTACCTAATTATAAACCTTTTATAATGCTTTATAAGGGTTGTCTTCTTATAAAGTGGTGAAATAGTTAAATAGATCATTATAACTTAAACAGGAGCTTGTATAGAGATAAGACGGCACCACATCTGGGTTAGACAATGGAAGGTTTGACGCGCGACAAAGTCTTGCAAGGGCACTTGAGCTAATCTTTCAGTAGGATGCAATAAGCCAAAGGTTTGACAGACACTTTTCATCCACATCATGTTGAAGAGTTGTTGACTTTCACCATAATACGCCAACGACGTACGACGAAGGCTTTGTCCTCGTCCCTCGCTGTCTGAATGCACAGGCTCAGGAAACAAGCATGGAGTTGATGGACAGAGGGAGGATCACATCAACTCTCATCTGTTTGTTAAAGCATGTCCTTCCTGTAATTATCTGAAAGCATATTTACACACACACACACACACACACACACCCGCACACTCACACTCACACTCAGTGTGGCATTTTTCGGCTCAACATGGGGAGATTTCCTTGAACCCTCACACTGCCCGTTTAAAGATTCCAAAAGCCTTTGATGTGTCTGTGGAGATAAGTGCTTGTGTTTGTCATAGTCAAATATAAAACGTCACCCAGTACCGTAAGAGGTCATTGTATCCCTGATGTGTTCTGGACTAGTATTCAGGATATAGTTTTCAGTGTTTACTGCGCAAGTTGAGTCTAAATCCTTCTTACAGCTGATGGCAGTTGCTGACTCATAGACAGACCTTCTTGAATTTGTTGAAGATGGATGCACTCAGATCTCTCTCTGACTGTTAATCCGCTTCTCTGACCCCCCCTCACTAATGCAGCTTATTGGTTATGCCTGTTTGTGGGGGATACCATTTCCAAAAAGTACCCGTAGGAGTTGAGTGATCTGTGTTGTTGCTGAATGATCAGGGTTGAAAAAACCCCTGCAAAACACGCTGGTTTGATTTAAAACATCACAGGATGTTGTCTGCCTCGTGCCTGATGTTGTTGGGTTCCATTCAACAATAATCACCACAAATGAATGCTGAGGTCAAAGTGAATTTTCTTAAGCTGGATACTGCAATGGTTGCCACATGCTGTGGCTGATGGGTTGGTGCGTACATTCAAGCTCTTATTTTTTATTTGGCCTTAGAGATTAAAGTGTGAATCTGACAATTAGAGCAGTTCTGTGTATGCATCAGTTTTGTAAGCATTGTGTCAACAATGCACAGTTATGTGAGACCGTGCCGTTGTGTTTGTGCAAAATGTCAAATATAAAATGAGGAAAATGGCCATCTGATTTCCATCACCTCTCAATCAAAATTACTCACTGCCTCCCAGACTTAGTGGCCTCTGTCGATTACTCTGTAGAAGTAAATATCCTTCATTTCTGAGAGTGAGGTGTTGATGCTGCTAATGGTGATCCCAGCCATTTGGAGAAAAATACTCCTGATACTACCTGGTTATTCTGTCCAGTTTTGGAAACTTTGTGTCAATCTAGACCCTCTCTGTATTTTATCCCATAGATCAATTCAGATCAACAATCAAACCAGTATCTGTACACCCAGTCGTCCAGCTTAAGTGGCGACACAAAATAGTCTCAATACAAAACCCAGTCGCAGCCTATCCTAGCAATGTGAGAAAAAACCACAACTTACAAAGCCAGGTTAGCCTAGAGACATTTAAAATACACCCGGGAGAAGATAATTACTCTCACATACAACTCTGCAGGGGGGACAACTCTTCGGTTGAAATTGGAATCTGTTTGAAAGAGGGCTGAACTTGGCTGGTTAAGATACTTAAAAGATGTAAGGGGAATTAAAAGGAGTGGGAGTGACCTACACATACCTGTTGAATTAAAAGTCAATCAAACAATCACTCATTAAAGAAGCTCGTAACTGCGTCGTCTGTGCAGCTATCTTAAATGCTAACGAATAACGGCTTAATTAGCAGTGTGTGTAGTTCTACAGAAAATCATCCTCTTCTCTAACTGCAGAATGGCTAACTTTTATGTTAAATTGCTCATTGGTGTGTTAAATCCCTCTCCATTTCACCCATATTTCTACATGTGTGTGACATCATGGGGCGGGGCTAGCTTTATGTGTGGGTAGATAAAATCAGTGATCTGGAACGGGCAACTGAGCTGATGCTCCAGACAACACCAAAAAAGGCTGCAGTATTGTGGTTATTGCCACAGCTCCATGTTATATAGAAGTTAAAAGGGGACCACCTGTGGTCGGGTTCAGGGTGTTGGCAGATAGGGATGTTAAGGGAGTTGAAAGTTATCAGTGCAAAATATGCTATTATAAGTGTCTATTGGGAGGGGCCCATTTTTAATTGGTCTAGGTTCCCACAAACGTTTGCCTGGTGATGGTGCGTCCCTGCGTCTGTGTATAGATTTCATACTGAAACTTAACAAACTGGATATGTGTGTTTGTGTCTGAGGGTGGATTACGAAGTGTGAGAAGTGTGTTTTTGAGCGCTTCCATTTCTTTTCTTGTGACTGTATGACCACCACCACTTCTGACTGCGTCATCCAGTCAGAAGTGGATGACTGTTCATCCACTTCTCAATCCAGAGGCATGGATTTGATGATGCTGATGAGCGTTTCTCTTCCATGATGGCTCTGTGACTCAGAGTGAACGGAAGCCAGGTTTGAGAGGCGGTCACACCAACCATGCCTGCTCTCTAAGCCTGACACTCCCTGCTCCCCTCCCTGTGTTTGCCAACTTCACCAGGAACATCCTTGGACAGAAAAAAGCGCAGTTGGTAACTTTGAGCCTGCTCGAAGTTTGTTTGATGGAAATTTTGAGAGATGAGGATCCGTGGAGGAAGACTTTATATCTGTAACCTGAACAACGGTTCATGTCTTCCTCTTTTCTTAACGCTTTCCACACTGAGGGCCCCTAGAGAATTACCAGAAGAAAAGTATTTATGCACAATAGTTTTTTGAGTGAGGGACAGCCATGACTCTCTGGTCTTTTTCATGATTTTTATCCCTGCTGGCTATTTCATACTCATTCATCCTTGTTAACTTCCACAGTTAACAGCCCACCAGAGAAGAGACTAAAAACGAATGGGGCAAAAGGCACATACTTTCATAGCCCGACTGTAAACAAACAAGGTTGCTCACGTTGTCCGCTCCCACCTTACAGAAGGTTTCTGTTCTGGTCACTGGAGGTTTTCATGAACTTCCCCTCAAAAGTACCGTCAGTCCCAGCATCACCTACAAATGTGAGCTGATGAGTCAAATCCTGGATGAATCATCTTCATGTATGACTCTCATTTATTAGTGACACATTTGGGGCTGTTTTCTTTGGTACAGACTGGAGAGTAGATTCTGGAGCCTTGATGAAAAGGTTGACTAAAACTGAAAAAAGGAAACGTGGGTGGAGGGGGAACAAGGAAACCAGGGTTCTCAAAATCAAGATAGGTTTTTGCTCGACAACAGCAAAATGTAAAATAACAAACGTTTCATCCAAATAACAAATCGGCATGTCAGCACAGCTGATTTTGTTTTTGTTTTTTCCAAGTGTGATGTGTAACACAAGCCTGCGCAAACTCAAAAAGAGCACTGACATGTGGCACTTTAAGTGGACCAGAACAAACCTGGTGTTTCCGGATCAAGGTGACTCATATCTAAGACATTTGTGTGGTCTTTGTGCGAGTATGCTTGAGTGTGCAGAGTAATACCGCTTCTTTAGAGCAAATGTTAGAACTCTGTAACCCAGTAAGTAGATTGTCAAACACATGGTCCACTGTGAGCAGCAGGACACAATTACCAGTTCTTAATGCTGACCCGCATTGGTCTGTTGTGGAGCATTTCCATGAACAAGTATTCAGAAGTTCATTTTTTAGTTCAACATGTATTTTACGAGGCAGGATATCTCGGTAAGCAGGACATTTGTGGACAACTTTATATAGCAATCACATCATCAGAAAAATAATACAGGTAGAATGTCAAGCTGTGGTTTTTTTCACTATTTGTAATCTCAAGAGGGACATATATTTACTTTGGCAAAAATAGTTGTTTTTTTTTGGTTAATATTTTCCGAAACACAGGTTCACCACAGTTATGTCCTGTCACCTTTTGTTTTCTATTATGTACACAGACAGCTGCAGGATGACTTGATCTCTGACACCACTGCTCTTACAGTATGTCTCTTCTAGACTCTGATTGTGTTTGTGCCTCACATGTCTTTGTCAACTCGTGTGATGACAACCTCCTTGATCTTAATGTGTTGAATCGTGGATTTTAGGCAGAATAGTGACACCCTAAAATAAAAGTATTATCCATGATGAGGTTGTTCAAGTTGTGGACTCCTAGTATCTCAACACTGTGTTTGATGCGCAACGAATGCTTGATATCAACGGAGTTGATTGACAAACCTGGTGAACAAAAGGACTCATTTGATACAGAAGCTTCATTCGTTTTATCCGTGCGATACGTTTTCATATAACCTTAATCAGTCTTTTATTGAAAGTTTTTAAACCTTTTGTGTTACCTGCTGGTTTAACAGGTTATCGGTGAAGGACAAGATCAGCCTAAAATGGCAAGTTTGTTTTAAAGATTACTGGAGTTCAGCAGAATGACTTAACTCTAACATTGACACTTCCAAATATCTTGATGACAGGTTGTCTGTCAAGAAGGATTGGGAGGAAAATGTGGCTGAGAAAGTAAAAAAAAAAAAAAAAATCCGTCAATCAGATCGCGTTCTTTTGTCTTAACTCTCTCTGATGCCCTCAGGACGACGTTATAATGTACCCATGAGGAGGAGAAATCGCTTCTCCAAGTCCCTCATTCCTTCTGTTATCAGACCATATTCACTCATTTAACCAACTTATTTATAGGATATGTTGTTTTTATCTATTGCTTTTATTTATTGTAACACGTCTCTCTTACTGTCCCATGCCTTTCAATCCATTTCCTCTGACATTTAACTTTACCTGGTCCAAGTCTGTGGAGGTTGAATATATGGACTGGGGAATGGTCACATGATGTGTCTGGGATATATTTTCAGATTTTTTTATTAATATGTCACAGCAGAAGCACTTATAATGTTTATGTTGCAATCAAAACTGCATCATTTTGTAATGAATACATCTCCTTATACACCGTACTCATGGAGCGTGCACCTGAGCTGCATCTGTGTGTCGTTCAGTGAGCGCGTCGGTCCACGTGCGATGACTGTGTGTCTTTGTTTGCTTTAGATTTGGTGCGCCGCGAGACAAGTGTTTACCATACTACGTGTGGTTATTCATCGACGGCATGTGCTCAAGTGGTTTTATCCCCCTGATACATCATCACCTGCGTACATTCCTCAGCTGGTCAGATGGGATTTTAAAGGCATGTTACGTAGAAGTGTGACAGTGTGGTTTCAGTGAGAGTTAAGTGGGTGGGAGTGTGCTTTTGCTATATTATGCGTCAAAATGAGATCACCTATCTATCTTTGATGTTTCTCCTACACATCATCTAATCTTGTCATTTGGAATTTTGCAGTAAATTGTTTTTATTTCCACTATCAGGTACCACTTACCTTTCTATTGAGTCTATTTTATCAGCCAGTGGTTACAACCCATGGAAAGAGTTGTGGACATACTTATTATACCTTTCAAATCTGTTCTAACTTTCTGTAACACCATAGTTTCCTCCTCCTCTTTTCTCTAGTGATCTCCGGAAATACCCTTATGTTAATTTAATATATATCAAATACAATCAGCGTATTTTAGTTTTTGTAAAGATACCATATGTGGGCATTAATATGTGACAAAGCATCTCATTAACATTTAAATAAGCTTCACAAGAAATTACTTGGAAATACATATGACAGATTTTAATTTCAATATGAATTTTACCTGGTAAAATAATAAAAAGATATGATAAAAGTGATGATAATAATTCTCTATACATAGAAAAACTGAAACTTGAGCTTAAAAAGTAATGGATAATCATTATACAATCTATGGGAGTCCATTACAGCAAGTTGACCGAGAAGTAGAACCTTAAAAACAACTTTATGGAAACATAATCTCTACCAAGGAGGTAATGTTTTTTACTGGTGACTATATTTATTTAGTGATATTTGGGTTATGCAACATAACCATATATATTTATAATAATAATATTAATATTTGTCGTTTTTGTAAAACTTTTTTTGTAATTCTATTTTGATTGATTACATGATCCAACAAATGAATTTGTTTTATTCCTGTCCTTGAATTGGTGCTGGTGTGCCTGAAGTAAGCCAAGCAGCTTTTGTTTTACTTCAGTTTTCATGAAACTTATTAGGTTAATTAAACTTTCGGTTGGGTTTTCGTCTAATTAAAATATACTTTTGGGCCTTGATGTGGCGATATGAGCACAACTGAGTGCTCCTTTATTTTTTATTTAAAATGACACAAATCTGATTTTCCTTTTGTTCTTCCCCCAGGAGACGTTGGGGCCCAGTCCCTATTCTCCATGCCCCGGCGACCTGGCTATGGCACCATGGGGAAGCCAATCAAGCTGCTGGCCAACTGCTTCCAGGTGGAGATCCCCAAGATGGATGTCTACCTCTACGAGGTGGACATCAAACCTGACAAGTGCCCACGGCGTGTCAACAGGTTAGTTGGGTCCCCTCAACAACATTCATAAAATGATTCCTCTCTGTCGTTTTAGAATTAAGAATGACTAAATCTAGAGATTGTTGCGGTGAGAAAACACACTGGGTTATCGAATCTTCTCCCGATAATTGTTGATGGTCCGAATCTCATAATTTGTTGTTATGATTGTTTAAACACTATCTGTGAAGTCACAAACATTTCTGCTGCTGTATGACATACACTCGGTTTGTTTTTGTGGTACAGGGAGGTGGTGGATTCTATGGTGCAGCACTTTAAGGTGACAATCTTTGGGGATCGTAGGCCAGTTTATGATGGAAAGAGGAGCCTCTACACAGCCAACCCACTGCCTGTGGCACCTGCAGGGGTGAGCTGGAGAAAGACCAACACACACATGAAAGCAGATAGAAAACATTTCTCTTCAACTGGAGACACATGGTGCCTTTAATAGGCTCACATAGACAGACTGTCAACCTGTCACCATTACCTAACCAAAAGATTGTGTGTACATCACACAGAGCCCAGGCATATACACATCCAACCACAGCTACACACAATGTACCCTCACTAAATGCAATCTACTCTTCTGTGCCCTGTTTGTCTCTCCTGGTTTCTTTTGCTTTTAGGTGGACTTGGATGTTACTCTTCCAGGTGAGGGAGGGAAAGATCGCCCCTTCAAGGTTTCCATCAAGTTTGTGTCTCTGGTCAGCTGGCACATGCTGCACGAGGTGCTGACCGGTCGTAGCATGGCTGAGCCCCTGGACCTGGACAAACCCATCAGCACCAACCCTGTGCATGCTGTGGATGTGGTGCTGCGACACCTGCCCTCAATGAAGTGAGCGTCTGATGTTTTTATTTGTAGACATTTTTAATCAGAATGTGAGGTCGAGGTCTAACAAATGAATTTATTGCTTTTATTAGACAATTATGAAAGGAGAAGCACAGAATCAAGAGTAAGATGGAGGAAGGCGCTCACAAGCGGACTAGATGCTACCTGAAAGATGGAAGCTAGGGAGCATTGGATGGTGATCTGTAGGATAACTGTTGAGATCAGGAATGGAGTGAAGACTGAACCAACGATCAAATGGAGGAAGGTGAAGGTTAATCAGCCACTCAGGGTTAACAAAGACATACCAAATAGCAGGAAACGTCCTGCAAAAAAAATGAGGGGAGCTGTCAGGCAGGTATTTGGTCATTAAGACAAATACGGAATCATTTATTGTGGAATGAGGAAGTACAGGAAAGTATACAGAGGCAGAGTTTGTGAAGAAGAGATGGGTTGGGATAGACAACGAGATTAAGAATGTCGATAGTAGTTGGAGGAGACGGCATACGAGATGGTGAAGGCTTAGAATATGTTAAAGCTGGACCCTGAGGGAGGAGAAGACCAACTTGGCTGGGCAGAGGGACAGATCTGGCAGGGATGTGCTGTAGATTGGATGAATGCAGGATGGAGATGCAAATGAAATGTGCTTAGAAGCGAGACAATGAGATAGTGAGAACGTTAGATGACGTGAGTGTATGGGAAGGTGTCAGGATGCTCTGCACATTAACAAGGTTGTAGTGGGGGCAGCTGCAAAAAGGAAGAAGAATTGAAAGGCAGAGGTCCAGGTGACACATATGTGGAGGTATGGAGCTGTTAAAGTGAAAAAGGAAGGTCGGAAAGATGGTGCCAAGAGAGGTGTAGTGTGATATTGTGAGGATGTCATGAAAAAACAGATTTTGTGGAGGTTTCTCTTGTCAATGTTTGCGTATAACGTTGCGAGAGGAGGGATAAGATTGCGGAAAACCTGGAGGGATTGGGAGGGGGAGGAACTTGAAAGAAGAGGAAGGAAACTTCAGTTGGAGCAAAACAGAATACACATGTGGGAATTAAGGGTATGGCAATGGAGTGATGAAGATGTGAGGAGGAGTAGTAGTAGCAGTAGGGCTGGCAGGGAAGATCAATTGGAGAGCAGTGTTGGGAAGATTGACAAAGGTGAAAAGGACCGTTTACAAGGTAGTATTGAGACAAAGAGATGGTAATGACAAAAAGAAAGATGATAGTGGCAGACAGGATTCAACATTGCTATATCAGAAGGACCGCTCAGATTTGACAGTTAAGAGATGAAGCATGTAATATTGAGATAGTTTGGACATGTGTGGAGGGGACATATTTGTGTATTTAGTCAGAAGGATCCTGAAGCAGCCTATCCGTAAAACTCAACTGAGAAAAGCGTCATACTTGACCTCATACCATCATTCACTCAGTATCACTTTTCTAAGGCCCAGCAGTAAGAACATTGACAAATACAATATCACCAGTGCTTAAGTGAAAATGTGTTTTAAAGCACTATTGAAAGGTCAATCTATATATCAATACTTTTCATTTAGCTCTGTTTGCAGCAACTGGGAACCGGTGTTTAGTGGATCCTGACACAGTGCCAGTCCAGTATTCTTCAAGAAAAAAGTATCCCACACATAATTAATATTTATGCGTCTCCTGGGAGGAGAAGGCGTCGGGCCTCGATGGATGTAACAGCACACAAATTGACCCAGTGTTCATATAATTTAGATGATATACAGATAGATAAATATATCCCGTCTTGTTCTTTTCATCCCGAGTTTTTTTTTTTACCTCCCTATAATATTTCATGCAAAGAGATTTCTTTGCTCTTTTGGCTGAATTGTCACTTTGCTCTGTCTAGGTACACTCCGGTGGGCCGGTCCTTCTTCTCGGCTCCGGAGGGCTATGACCATCCCTTGGGAGGAGGGCGGGAGGTTTGGTTTGGCTTTCATCAATCTGTGCGCCCTGCCATGTGGAAGATGATGCTTAACATTGACGGTAAGAAACAAAATTGCACCCCGCTTTTATCTTGCCATCAGGGCACCTCAGGAATGTAATACGACCTCCCAGCTTCAATTCTATGAATACGAAAGTTGCATGATGTCCATATTTCCTTTATAGTGTTCAAACTAAACATTAACATACAGAAATGTTGTCAGTCCTTGTTCAATAAACAAACATTGCTCTATTACTCCTCCTTTTACAGCTGAAGAAATTTTGATTTTAATAGTATATAGATAGAATGATCTGATTCAGGCTATTTTCAGCTTCTGCTGCAGTGCCTGTTCAAAATGTGCCTGTTCTGTAGCAGAAAGGAATTGCTGCTTGCAGCTGTGTCAAGATCCAATCATCTAAAATACTTCACACTTGACACCTTCTGCAGAGTCTTATCACAACATTACCTTTAAAATTCAAATTAGCTGAAGCCCCATCAGGCTTGACCAGAGCTACTGAGGGAAGGGAGAAAACACAACCTCACCTCATGGCTCTAGAGTCCATCAATCCAATGATTTGTTTTGATTGGTTGATTATCTCATGACTAATCTATTGATTATAAAACAATAATAAACATCCTTTTATTTTGCTTGATTTATTATACATATTATAAATTGATTTTAAAACTTGTCTCGTTAAAATAATCAAAATTCTCTTTTTTTATTTTTCACTGTTCTTTTGGCTTCTTTTTTTTTAAGCATTTGATCAAACCTAGAATTATATGCCGCTTTTTTTGCAAACATGTTAAATTAGTTACACCTTACATGATGATGGCATTTCTCCTACTCTGACATCAGACCTCAGCTCTTCAGCCATGGAGTCGTTTTATTTCGAGCTCAGTAGAATGGTTCAAGATGTAGTTTGAGAACTGGCTCTAGTGCTGCTGACTTACCAAAAACTTTGTTTGATGTCCTGGAATAGAGATCTACAATTTCAGCCTGTTGTTTTTGTGAGACATTCGTGGCAGGGACATATTTGAAATATGCACACTGCAGGAGGTTGTTGGAAGCCAAAGGACTTGGAGGAAGGTGGCTTCTTAGCTGGATGGGAACTGACTGGTCGGTTGCTGTGGCGACGGGACAGCTTGTTTGTATGTGTGTGTGGGTTTTCTGTGTGTGGCCATGCCAGCATGAGTAGACTGGTGGGTGTTGCTGGGGTCAGAAGGTCAGCCGTGAGGAGCATTTCCACGAGAAAGCTTTTGTTTTGCCCCAAGTGCTTGAAGCTTCCGTCCCCCATTCTACTCATTTTCCTCCCCTCTCATCCTTGGAAATCTTGTATTCTCTCCAACAACAGTCCAGACCACCAAGTGTTTACAAAGCATTTGTATTCTAGCTCTACTCAAGGGTTTTTCTGCATTTGCAAACCAATGAGAGAGCATGAAGCAACCAGACTTCTCTGGTATCGCGGGCGATCAAAAACCCTCATCACATCATTTTAATCACAAAGCAAGTCACCATTCAATTTTATACTGCACAAATGACTCAAGAAAACATCTAAAACATTTCTTGCATCCTAACAAATTAGGGGTGATGTCACTTCCTGTTGTTGAATTTTAAATGGTCTCATATCTCGCATGGCAAACTAGAAAATGAGCAATTAAGTCAATTTGTTATGCAGCTGTCATCAGTGTGAGCCGTTTATCAACCATCTGAGAATCGGAAATTTCTACCGCGCAAAGGCTCACACACAATATTTGTCAAATATTTCTCGAACCTCAGCACCACACCCTCTTGATCTATGCATATTATTGGATATCTTCTGATCTTGCTTTGTGTTTTCAGTCTTCCTCTGTTGAGCCACCCATCATACGTTGATTTCTCAGCACCTCAATCTGTCCATTTATTGGCAGAATGCTTAGAGTCAGAGCAAAAGCAACATGGTGCCACATAAATTGTGCATCTGGTACCAATAATCATGTGATAAGCATAATAACGGCTGCTACCAAAACATTTCCTTAGTTTCTTAAAGATGTGTGTGAGAATCTCAAAGTAGCGACCACTTTGAGCATGTTATTCTGAATAAGTTAAAAACTGGTGACAAATATTACTTGATTTCCCAGCACAAGCTCAAAATGACTTCTTAATGCCAAACAAAGCTTTCATTAATTGACCTCATTGGACAGAATTGTCCAAAAACTGCATAAACATTTTTACATTTTTCAAGGTCAAGATTTTTTCCCCCCAGGCTGATACACATCTAATTGAAACTGTGATAATTCCGCAGCCAGTGAATTCACTATCAGCTTTTATGGATGTAGTTTTGTTGTTGTTTGAATATATTATGTTGCTGTTTGTTTTTTGTGTGTCTTATCTGACTCTCAAATGCCCTTGCTTTTTTTTTTTTTTTAATGTTGCAGTGTCTGCCACCGCCTTCTACAAGGCCCAGCCAGTCATTCAGTTCATGTGTGAAGTGCTGGACATCCACAACATAGACGAACAGCCTCGTCCTCTCACAGACTCGCACAGGGTCAAATTCACCAAAGAAATCAAAGGTGAGGACAGAATTGCAAAGTGGCCACGTTGAAATAAAGAGCTGCTGGGTCAGATGTATGAAAGATGCCTTATTGTTGTTGTCGGGGAGAGTCCGAGCATGCAAACGGAGAGCGTATTTTGAAGTCATTCACACATAACCTCAGTGCTACTCCACATTTTCTATTATTCATTAGGTTTGAAGGTGGAGGTGACACACTGTGGAACAATGCGGAGGAAGTACCGTGTCTGCAATGTGACCCGGCGGCCTGCCAGCCATCAAACGTGAGTCAGCCTTTCTGCGGGCGGGGGAACAGAAGACTCTGATCAGAGTGGGTGTGTGTGTTGTAGGCGGGCGCTGGGCTGCAAAGGAAGCCATCACCTAGTCACCAAGCAAACCAGATAATGGGAACTGACTCATCTAACAACAATGCGGTCAATATTAGTCATCTCAGAGTGCTGCAGTCTCTTAGTTGGACAGCTAATTTGAGTAGAAAACCATGCTGGGTTTCATTTAAGAGTTAAGATATCGAATTATATTTGAATTATCATTTTTAAGTTTGATAAGGGATGGCTGCATATTTTAAGGGTCATGATGCATGCCATGGTTATATAATGTCTTTTTTATGATGTGACTGACTTGGATACAGTTAAATAAATCTAACGTTGTCCTCTTGAGTCGCAGTCTGACATCTTTATCTATGCAGGTTCCCTCTGCAGTTGGAAAATGGTCAAACTGTAGAGCGTACTGTAGCCCAGTACTTCAGGGAGAAGTACAACCTGCAGCTTAAGTATCCACACCTGCCCTGTCTACAGGTGGGCCAGGAGCAAAAGCACACCTACCTGCCCCTGGAGGTGAGAGAAGACATTTTTTTGTTAAATTCGGATTAAAAGTTACTCAAAATCTGATTAAATCAGCAGTGTATTGTTTGGTGTGGCTTTATATCATCTGAATACATCAGGAACAAGGCTGATGTCAGAACATTCTCTTCAGGCTAGATTTGAACAAAAATAATGAAATAGGCCTTTTCTTCTTTGGGTTCACATTTCTGCTCCTGTTTTCTTGCAGGTGTGTAACATTGTAGCAGGCCAACGATGCATCAAGAAGCTGACTGATAATCAGACCTCCACTATGATCAAAGCCACAGCTCGCTCTGCACCCGATAGGCAGGAGGAGATCAGCAGGCTGGTGAGTTAGGAACACTTCACTTGATGAGGGGTGTCTTTAACTGTAACCATTACCCCCCAAAAATTGATTGGACTTTTGACGGCATGAGCCAGGGAACAGAATATTACATTCTGGGGGCGATCAGCATCGTCAAATCCACCCATAATTTCTATTCCGATGGTTCCCGTCATAAGATAGAAGCGATTACAAGATTTTTACCTCCAACTTGAGGGATAAAATAAATAGATATCCCCATAACGTCTACCTCGCATCAAATCCTGATCTGGATCTGTGAAGTATTGGGAATTTGGTAATCCAGAATGTCTAAATTTCTGGGGTTCATGGAAACTGTACCACTTTGAAATAACAAGTAACAATGCTACAGACTCGCTACTAAGATGAGATTGTAGCTGGAACTGTGCTGACTCAGTCTGATGTCAAATTTTTATGTATTTTCTAAAGCTGCAAAGCTCGATCCTAAATAAAAACACCTTCTTCATTAACGACGATCAAGCTTGTATTAATAGCAATGTGATTCCACATTTGAGGGTCAGGTTTTCATGGTCACGGAGACATATTGCGTGGGTCAGACTTTTACGGGACTAAAAAGATATAATGTGGACACTGGGCTGCCTTGGTGGAGCTTTGTTCTCTGTGAGAGCTGTCTTGGTTTGTGTTTTCCTACTAAAATGGAGTAAGAAATAGTATTTGTGCATCCTGTCCTGTCCCTTTTTGCACTGAAATGTGTCTAGTTAAAGAAACATCTCATACAAACGGTCACTTTTTATCACACTGAGTCCAAGCAGTCCACCATAAAATGCCAGAGCGTTTGGCTACCAGCCATGAGGACTGTGTGAAGAGGAAGAACCCCGCCCCCTATAATGGAGCAAGATCAGTCACCAGTTTATTCCAAAACATCTCATAGATTGATTGTATAGAATGTCGTATCCGTCAGCGTTTTGTGTTGATTTCACCGTCACAGACTTGGATAGATATTGTGTTGAGCACAGAATGGTTTTAAGAAACGCCTGCCTTTCTAAATATGTCAACATTTGGTTGCCATGCTTTTTATCTTAATAGCACATAGTTTCTTTTATAATCACCTTTTCCAGCTTCTCATTTTATTCAGTTAGTGGAGACGCATCTCAACAAATGTCAGAGTCGTGATGCTCTCCTTCTGAGGCTGCTCCAGTGTCTGTTGGGTAATGTTTATGGAAAGATCGACAGGCTGCACGCTGCCTCTGGCCTCCATCAGATTAGCCGTGCACATCTAGTATCTGCTGCTGCCTTATTAAAGCACGACTCCCCATCTCTCAGTCAGGAGGACACTGACTGGACATGCTTGCAGTAAATCCTCGTCGACATATCGCCGTGCCCGAGTTCTCTTTTAGATGCAAAGATCTTTTAAAGTCACAGAGCGGCGTGGGTGGAATAGCAGAGGGCGAGAGTCAATACAAGCACATAAACTGTGCCTTTCAGAATTACATTATTCCTGTAATGAACTTGTAGCTCATCTTTACCCTTGCATGATGTCATTGTTGATGAGGGTTCTGGTGCCGGATGTTTCTTGGCATTTTACCAATCTTCTTATCACCAACATCTTCTATATGACAAATAACAGAAAATAATATGAAAAGGAAACTAAATACCCGTCCACCAGTAAATAAAAAGGGAATGCATCCTAAATGTAACTAGATCAGAGTTAAGGTCTGCATAAAATCTACGTTGGTGATATCTAGACACATTTTTAATGTAATTCTTCCCGGGCTTCTGCTACATTTTGATTTCATTCTTCAGAAGGAACGGATGAATTATGATTTTGTCCTGCTCTATAACATCCTGGAAATGATGGTCTCCACTGGTACTTGATCACAACTCCGTGAATAGTTGGACTTTTTGAGAAATAACTTACTAATAGCATTAATTACCCTTCTCATTTGTCCATTAATATTTGGATTCAGCCAGGAGCTGGTTGACCCGCCTCCCAGACGTGGCTAGCTTTGCCCAAATGAACAAAATCTTACTATCTGCACCCCTAAAGCTCATCAAACAAAATGTTACATCTTTTAAGCCCCAGTTAGTGGGCAGGCAAATATAGAGCATGACTGTCACAACACATCAGAGCTGCAGTGGGCTTTAATTACATAATTATACCAGAGGTTCTGTCTAACTCTCCCTCACCTTCTCCTCGCAGGTGCGCAGTGCCAACTACGAGGCAGACCCTTTTGTGCAGGAATTCCAGTTCAAGGTGCGCGACGAGATGGCCCACGTGACGGGGCGAGTGCTACCCGCCCCCATGCTGCAATACGGCGGCAGGGTGAGCACAGAGCACTTTATGGTACCCTTCCTTTAAATCACGCCCATTCTCTGTTTGTCTGACATGCTGTCCCCTTCCTCAGCCTTTATTACACTGACTCTAAGGGGAACTAACTCACCGGCTCCTGTCTGTACGTCTCTGTGGTTTATTGTTTGTGGTTGAGTCTCAGTAATTTAACTTCCATTCTACCTGAACATGAAGAACGGGGACAAGCAGGGAAAGGAAATATTTGTGTCCACCGGCCACAAGAGTCCAGGAACCCCACAACCTGATTGCCAAACGCATTTTACAGAATCAGATTTTTTATGAATATTCCTTAGGAAATGAGTGGGTGGAAGAGTTCAAAACAATTACTGAGACTGAATCCCAATGCTGATTAACATCTGTGTGTCGTCATATTAAGGAGTCACATGTTTACTACAGTATGTTTCAAACCTGAGACACCATTCAGCAAAATAATGTCCTTTAAAAAGTGCATCCAGCATCACATAGATTCCATCACACATGAACCACAGCACCTTTGTAGGAAAGTTGTTATTTCATATTAATGTTAAATATTTGTCGTTGTTTTGAATAGCTTTTTGTCAATGTGCAAATACATGTGCCAAAAATGTAATACATTTTGGTATGGATGAAGAATTAGTGTGTGTGTGTGTGTGTGTGTGTGCGTGTGTAGTGTGTGTGTGTGTGTGTGTGTGTGTGTGTGTGCTTGCACTCTACTATAGTCCCTACTGTTTGAACGTGAGTCTCTGTGAACAGAACAAATGTGAGTGTTTGCCCACAGAATCATGAGTCCATGTGGTGAGAGTGCAATGTTGTTTCAGAACCGCACTGTAGCCACGCCCAGCCACGGGGTGTGGGACATGAGGGGGAAACAGTTCCACACGGGGGTGGAGATCAAGATGTGGGCCATTGCCTGCTTCGCCACACAGAGGCAGTGTCGGGAAGAAATCCTCAAGTATGATGATTTACAAGTGTCGCTTTTTCTGTGCAGTTGTCAAAAGTACATTTTCATGCTGCCCAAAGTTATTCATGATATTTCAAATTGGATCTATCTTTGTCAATGTTCTGTACCTTTCCTTCCTCAAGTAACTGTAGGATTTTATTTCTGTCTTTATATATAGTATACATAAATAGAGGAATAATTAATAGTTTTGGGTTTCAGTTGATTGCTAAATGAAGGCTAGCATTACTTAGCTCAATTTGCAAGTAGCCGTGGTGTTTTCACAGTGAGCCTTGAGACTTCATTTTGTTTAATGTGCATCTTTACAAGCTCATAGCAGAGGAATTTGCACCTATAAATGAAATAAATGGACTTTTTCTCAGTAGTGTGGCAGTTGTTAAGTTTACCATCAATTTACCCTAAAACCGTCTATTACTGCATTCCAGTAAAATCAGAGAGGCTGAACACGGTTTGATTTGATTATTCTTATTATAGTCTGACAAAAAATGTGTTTAAACATATGAATGTATAATGAAAACACTTTATATCACGGATTTATACGAAACGTAATACCTTTGAATTACAAACAGCATTATATTATACAGTATTTTTTCTAGACATAAACAAGAAAATCACCGTTAAGGTTTGCAACTTTGATCCTAGTTGAGGTCACCATTTTCCCCTCTCTTCATCATTCCTTCTTACTCCTGTAGGGGTTTCACCGACCAGCTGCGTAAAATCTCTAAGGATGCTGGGATGCCCATCCAGGGCCAGCCATGTTTCTGTAAGTACGCCCAGGGAGCCGACAGCGTGGAGCCCATGTTCAGACACCTGAAGAACACCTACGCCGGACTGCAGCTCATCATCGTCATCCTCCCCGGAAAGACTCCTGTTTATGGTGCGAAAAGGTCTTAAAATGTATACATGCAGTGTCTACGGACTTAATAATAATAATAATAACCTTGACTTCAGTACTGAATAATTACTTTGGTTTGGAATCGGAGTGATTATATGATAATCACTCATTTCTCTAAATGTATGTTGTGATAGAACAATATTGAGGCGAGTGTGCTTTTCAAAAATATTCTTAACCTTGTTTTATAGCATATACTTTATATTATTGTGTTTTTATTGAATTAGATGACTGATCATGAGCTGAATAAATACGCCACTGCGTCAGTCCATCATTTAGAGAACGGATTACAATATAATGACTCACAGCACCCAATCCAAAGGTGCCATGCTTTAGAGTTTAAAAATGTAAGATGTAACTTTTTCAAAAATATAATCACCTTTAATGACTTCCACAGCGGAGGTAAAGCGTGTTGGAGACACCCTCTTGGGCATGGCCACGCAGTGTGTCCAGGTGAAAAACGTGGTGAAGACGTCACCTCAGACCCTCTCCAACCTCTGCCTCAAGATCAACGTGAAGCTGGGAGGCATCAACAACATTCTGGTACCTCACCAACGGTCAGTCTCAGTGGCCTCCTAGTAAACTGGTTTGCTCCGCTATTTGTGTCATATTTGTAAAATGATCAGGATGAGGTGCCTTGTGAGGAAACAGACAATGTAACTCATAATTAATGTCTTTGTAACATCTCTCCATCAATAGACCATCAGTGTTTCAGCAGCCGGTTATCTTCCTGGGAGCAGATGTTACACATCCACCCGCTGGAGATGGGAAGAAGCCTTCGATTGCAGCAGTATGTTTTATTTCGTTATTTTCCAACTGATCTACCGATTGACTTGATAAAACATGCGTCTGACGTTCTGCTGTCTATCAACCATCTTCCCTCACTCACTCTCCTCCAGGTAGTAGGTAGTATGGACGCCCACCCCAGTAGATACTGTGCCACTGTGCGGGTCCAGAGACCCAGGCAGGAGGTCATCCAGGATCTGGCCTCCATGGTTCGAGAACTTCTCATCCAGTTTTACAAGTCGACCCGCTACAAGCCCACGAGGATCATATTCTACAGGGATGGAGTTTCAGAAGGCCAGTTCAGACAGGTCAGCGCTCTTTGTCTTTCACAAAGCAATTCTTTGGACGCAGGTCAAAAATGTAGTTTGGCTCGCAAACTATTCTTCCCTCTTTTCATTGGTTGTAATTTAGATGTTAGATCAGAACCACTTTGTTTGGGACATTTGTGGTTCTTTAATTCTGTTTGTTCAAACGGTGTATTACAGTTAAGCCTGTTGCAACACACCACAACAGTATTTAGTCTCATATTATTAATATTATGATGGATTGTATAGTAAGCCTGATGTATAATAGAGATATCACCCATCAATAAGAACGGTAACTAACCCGTTTCTTCCTC
This sequence comes from Lophius piscatorius, assembly GCA_009660295.1. NCBI lineage: Eukaryota > Metazoa > Chordata > Actinopteri > Lophiiformes > Lophiidae > Lophius > Lophius piscatorius. The sequence continues at coordinate 24,492 of VRLP01001296.1, read as the reverse complement.
CTTTCCGTCAGGTGCTGTATTATGAGCTGCTGGCCATCCGTGAAGCCTGTATTAGCCTGGAGAAGGAGTACCAACCGGGCATCACCTACATTGTTGTGCAAAAACGCCACCACACACGCCTCTTTTGTGCCGACCGCAATGAGAGAGTGAGCCTCCACCACTCGCACACATGCTCTGTGATTATGGCACAATGATGGGAGCCATTAAAGTCAGTACAGTGTTATGTGCTAGTCCATATTATTTTATATGCGCTGTGCTTGCACATAGAATCCTCCAAATGGGTCTTCTTAATTACTTTTTGTTGTCAATTAGGCTGTTCATCCTCCTTACCACCGTAAATTGCCTTCGATTAATTCATTAGGGCCCAACGCAAACTGGAGTGGTACTCAAGGCCCCCAGAGTGAGTCTCGGCCAGTAACAACCTTATTTTCAGCGCAGTCGCTGCCATGCCGAAAATTAGGCTCTCTGGAGCATACGGCTTTTAATTGCTTGATTCTGAAGCACTTGATAAACCTTTATATCTATGCCTTGTTTTGTTTAGTGCTTTAAAAGCTTTGGTTCCTGTTGCTCTTTACCTGCATATTTTATTTTCTGTTCTGGTTGTTTTTGATCTCATGGGGAAACATGGAGGGGAAAAAACGGGCTAAGCGCTTTATGAGGGACTGACTGTCCTTGATTTTGTCAGGTTGGACGCAGTGGAAACATTCCTGCTGGTACTACCGTGGATACGGACATCACGCATCCCTACGAGTTTGACTTTTACCTCTGCAGTCACGCTGGAATACAGGTCAGACCAATCACTTTTCCTCCTGCTGCCTTCTTTTGCAGCATTTCATCATACCCTCCTGGACTTAAGGCGTAGAAATCTCCAGACTTTGCTTTTGCAGAGGTGTGCATCGATGTAGCGGCAGTAAAGAGGGTCCTGGAACAAAACGACCACAAGAATAAAAAAAAAAAAAATACTATCAAAAATTTAACGAAAGGCGGCCATTTTTCATGATAATACATTCATTTGATCACATGATCGGTGGCCATGAGGTGGTTTTATCCTTCTGGTATCATCGATTTTTCATTAAGTTTACAAAAATGTTACAAAAATGATGTAAAATGTCTTTAACAAGCTTTTCTTTTTTTTTTACCATGGTGATGATGAGATGAAACCCACATGAAAAATTGTGACTAGATTAACTGCAAATACCAAAGACAAGAATAAAATCTAGTTTATAAAAGAAAAGCTTCATGAGATATCATCATTTTTGCCTTTGAAAAAAATCCCACACCAAATACTCAGTTTCCTTAATGGTGGGTGCAGCAGTTTTGATTAATTAGCTGTACCAGCTGAGGAGGCGGGGACTGATCGTGGGAGTGCGAGTGACATGACCTGAAAGGTGGAGCACTATGTTGAAGCAGAGTCTGTATGAGACCTGCAGTGGACCATCTCATAGCCGGTTCCCTATGAGGTTTTGAGACGGCGTAGCTGCAGCTCTGAGTCCCGCAGTTTGAATGGAGAACTAGAGGCGGCGACAGCGATGCACTCAGTGGTGGATCAGAAATCTTTTATTTTTTCACCTTGTAACTCGACGTTTTTATCAATCTTGTCTGCTGACATTTGTTGATCTTTCAACAAAGATCTTGGTCTGCTGGTACTTCTCTGTTTGGAGAGTTTCATCCGTATCTGTAGGCTTTCAGAAAAGGTGCACAAATGAATGATCGTACGAACGTGGGAGCACAGACAAAAGGCTCTGCTCGTATCCCGTTTTACTCTAAACCTTAAAGCATGACGGTTTAATCTTATAATAACGCATGTGTCATTTACCCCCCCCCCTCTCAGGGCACCAGTCGGCCCTCTCACTACCATGTACTGTGGGACGACAATTGTTTTACCGCCGACGAGTTCCAGCTGCTCACCTACCAGTTGTGCCACACCTATGTGCGCTGTACCCGCTCAGTCTCCATCCCTGCCCCAGCCTACTATGCCCACCTGGTGGCCTTCCGTGCCCGCTACCATCTGGTGGATAAAGAACATGACAGGTGAGGAGGGGAGACTGGGAACTAGAAGTTGTGTTGGTGGCAGTTTGTATTGTTTGCTGGAATGTCACTTTTAAACCTTTTCATGTTTGCTTGCATGCGACTATTATTTGTTGTCCATCATAACCGGTTCCTTCCTCTCCGCTCTGCAGTGCCGAGGGCAGCCACGTGTCCGGTCAGAGTAATGGTCGGGACCCCCAGGCGCTGGCCAAAGCTGTTCAGATTCACCACGACACCCTGAGGACCATGTACTTCGCCTGAGCAACACCAACCCTCCCCAACCATTACCACTCTTCAGACACACAGAAGAACACACCGACCACACGCACACTTAGCTTGCCAGTCGAGGAGACCTCATGTGAGCGAGTATGTCTCACAACCCCCCCGGTACACACATGCCTAGTCAATCCGGACCTGACACTGTGCAGATGAGAGGAGGGAGGGATGGAGGCGCCCCCACACTGGACTGACGATGCAAATGCTGCTTTAAATACATACAAGAGAGAAACTCAGCACTATTATGCAATATTAAACCAGCCAACTAGTTTCCTTTTACCCTTTTAGGGCCCCCTCTCCACGGCCCCTCCCTTCTGTTTGTCTCCTTTACTTGTGGCTGTTTCTCTGCTTGTTTTTGTCTTCTTTAGCTCAGTCATATTCTTTACAGTCTACTCAACTGCTCCTCTGCCATTCACAGTACCTCAAGTCAATTTGGGTCGTAGCACTTTCACATTCTGTCGGTTTTACTGTACTTTTTCGTCGACTCGCCCCCCGTGTCAGACACGGGGTAACGGAGAAGGAAGGGTCAAACTTTGGAGATGTTTGATTCATTTTGAGAAGGAGTTATTTCATTGGACCACAGGTCCTCCAAGTTGCTACTTTTATTTTTCTCCTTTTCCTTTCGTTTCCCCTCTTCACTTACCTTTAGTGTGTTGAAATCACTAGTTAGGGTTATGGAGCAGCATGTTCTTGTGAAGACACTGCCCCCTACTGGTGAAACAGTATAAATGCCCCCTCAAGTCACAAGAAAGAGTTTATATTGACTGATATATGATGCTCAACTGCAGCCGTCTATGGATTCAGTTTAAAGTATAACACAACCATTTAATTCCAGTTATTATATCCAACATTTTACGGTAAAGATGTTTTAATAATTTACACCATGTAAGCTTATTTTTTTTAATCTCAATACCTTCAGTGCATAAATGTCCCTCAGTGCTTTAGCTCACATTTCCTTGAGTTAGTTCGGGAGCATGTTGATGGTTTCCTCATCTGCAATAATCAGCTGAAGTAAAAGGACTAACGCTTTACTTTAAATGTCTGAGAACAGCAGTGACACATTTCATTTAAAGTGAGTGACCTTGAGACGAGGAGCGCTCCCCTCCCGTTGGGCACTTTGACGTGTTGTTCCTCTCCGAGACCATCCATCAGCCTGATTAATGAGTTTGACCTCGCTGTGAGTGTAACTGTATTTTTGGTGACGTTGGTACTTTTTATGTAAATTGAAGGGTCTTAGGCCGCCTCTGTGGTTCTAGGATTCTGGGTCGCCATTGGACGTGGAATTTCACCACTTCTGATCGTCGGTTTGCTAAAGGGGTTGATTTTCTTAATTCTAACAAAGCTTTCAGTCTGACTGCAGCAGAGTGAAGCATAAAGGACATAAAGAGGTAGTGTTCAAGTGCCTAGTGGGAGTTAATTGTTTATCGATCAAAAGCTGCATGTTTAGCGATCCCCTTTCATTGGATCGGTAGAATTTAAAATCATATTCCATTCCATAGGAGGTTTACGATGGTCTAAAGTGAAGAAGCTTCACTTGATGCCTCTCATCCTTCTCAACGCCTGTCCACCGACTTTACTAAACATCTCATTCTAGTCATCCTAAGATCAACACACGTGGTGCGATTGCCTCTAAATGATGTTAAGGTTGACTTTGGAGCCAAGTAGGCAGAATTGTATGATTTGCTTCATATTCATCAGAACATCATGGACCCAGCTGCTACAGTGTGTTTGAACCTAAAGGTTCCAGGTTCATGAGCATGGAGTCAGCCTCATCATAGTCCTTCCTTTAACCCCCAAACGCTTTACTTGTAAGTTCAAGAGACTGTTGCTATGAAATGTGGATCTGGGTTATAGTCACCACTTAGCTCCTTTGTGTCGCTGATGACCCGCGGGTCGCCTGGGCGACGTTTTTCAGTTTTCTGCACTAAAACAAGCTGTGTTTCAGGAGAGAACACGGGCGCGGTGCTACTAGACTTTGAATCTCAAGACTGTAGAAGACAGGTGGGTCAGCTAGAAGAACAGATAACCTCACTCACTTGAGGACAGGAGAAGGTCCCACTGCTGAGGTCTGTACTGGGAGCTTTACTCTGTAGTCCAGTGTTGAGAACCGGGCAGATGGTCCGGCGGACCGCGTGGTGATCTGATCGCCTAGCGTTCCAGCGTGGGACCCGGTCGGACTGAGCCTTCGTGATTTCACTAGTGTCTAAAAGCCTTTTTAAAAGCCAGATGGAAAGTATATTTGTACATTTTAAATTATGTAATGCACACCACTTATTTTTGCTAACAGAAAAGAAAAAAAAGTTGTCTAATTATTAATCTTGGTGATAAATGTATCCTGATAGATAACGGTTAAAAAGATATAACAGAAGTTTTATTATTGCAATAGACTGTTGACTTGTTCCTGTATCGCTATAATGTACAGTTTGTGCGTGATCAGTGGTGAGGTCGTAGAAACTCGTGACACGTGTTTGGACTGTCATACTGTTATTGGTAGGGACGTGGCCTCGGCGCCTCTCGCATTGATGTTCGTTTCAAAAAGCTGCAAGACGTCGAAAGCTTCTTTTATCTCCGTTTTTTGTTTGTGAAGAGAGAGAAAATGTTATATAGTCTGCGAGCCAATTGTGTTCGGACCTCGCAAACCCTGTCCTCGCCACAAACTGAATGAAAGCAGAATCGTAATATTCGAGCGGAACTTCTGCTCTCAAACGTCAACTGGTGCTAAAGCCTGTTCCTCGTGGAGAAGAGGTGGATTAGGATTGGGCGAGTGTTTTTTTTTTTTAAGTGTTGTTGATCCATTTCAAAGACATGTGATCAAACGGTATCCTGACAAGCTGTAGTGGATCTCCTTTCCTTAACTCTATAGTCTCGGAAGATTAACGTCAGATTGTTGCTTTTCCTCTTTACCTGAGTCACTTCCTGCGCTCACACAAACACACACACACACACACGCACACACACACACGCACACAAACGGTTAACCTCCTGCTACGAAACGCCAGTGATCTTATTGTTGCCCTCTTTTCTCTGCTCATGAACATTTACTGCCTCATGCCAGAGGACTACAATCCCCAGCTGTGCAATCCGACCCCCCCCCTCAGATGCATGAGCGAGATTAGAGACCACAGTAAGGTGTGATCTGTGAGATATGGTGGCTTCTGTTCAACGGTCCCTCCTGGAAGTTGTGACACTGTGATTAAAACAAGGAAAGTGAATTCAGCCCATTTCCATCAACTTTGGACGAAGACTCCCGCAAAGTTCGCCAAATATAAAGTCCCGTCACGTCGAGGCCTCAACTTCCTAGAGGGCCTGATGGAAGAAAGCCTGATTTAGAAGACCTCACTGACAACAGGTCGCGCTGGAGGTTGAAAGAGTCTGGAGGTTTGATACGCGAGAATCCATTGTTAGTTCACAATCTCTGCTGTCTATAAAGGATTTTCCGTTTGTGAAGAGATTACTCTCTTGAGGGCAGTTGAACACATGTTTACATTGCAGATGTGTTTTCCTCGCTTTCAGCTCAAATGTCATCGGCTCTGCTTTGCAAATATTAGCTTTGTTGAGAGGTGACCGAAAACGAGCGAGACTATTTTGGGGCCTGTGGGTTTGAAATGCTTGAAGGGATATGGAGACGTTAATTATTTGATGGATTTCTTTCCCCTCACTAGACGTCTGTGTGGCGCAGCAGGGAAATAGACTTATAGTCCTTCTGATTGGATTGGAATTAATTGTTTGATTTGACTGAAATTAAAGGGCACAGCTCGCAGCTAGCTCCGGCTTCTGGCTCCAAATTAGAGTATCAAGGAAACAGACGAGTCTTTTCGAGGAAGCTGGAGAACGAACAAGAAAAATAGCCAAATGGACTTAAAGAGGTCAAATTTCTCTCCCCTTTGTAAACGTAGTCAAAAGACGCATCATGTTTTGAATAACCAGTCGTGATCCCTGATGTTATTTGCTCTCCAAAAAAGAAAAAAGAAAAGAAAGTCCACAGAAAGTGCCTTTTCTCTCGATGGTGCTGTCAACTGAAAGTTCAAAATGTAAAAAAAAAAAAAAGAAATGTAGAATCTCCTTTTGAAGAGCAGGTTGTTGCAGGAAAGGCTGCGTTTGACACACGACAACTGTTTGTGTTTTATAGGCGGTGTATGTTTCCTGTCTGTAGATATTACATAGAGATAGAATGTATGCCAGGTATGTGGTTGTGGTCGAGCTTTCGCTTCCTAGTGCATTTAGTGTCTTGGACCAATGGTGTGGTTGGTACAGTGGAATGTGCGTTTGGGTGGGAGGGCGTTTGGGGGCTAAGAGCTGACCCCCGCGGGGTGCGACACAGCCCAGCCCATGAACGACAAACATAGCACAGCACTTTAGAGACTGCCGCTCTCACTCGGACACATAGCCAAGAGGTTTTGATCTCTGTCCCTCCGCTCCTCTTCTGGCTCCTGAAGAGGAGGAGGATCCAGACCTCGGTGTGAACGAGGAGCCGAAGGGATGTGTGTTACCAAACAAAAGCAGTGGGTCATTAAAAGTGTGCCTCATGCTCTCGTGTCTCTGTTGGCGGCTCGGTCGAGTCAGCTTCCTCTCGGGTGGTGGTTGCCACTCCACACTTTGCTACAGCTAGGGCTGGGCGTGGATACTGAAGCCTCCCCTTAAAAGGGTTTTGGAATAGTGGATTCTTGCACCGAGAAATGGAGGTTTCTCTTCTTGAAGGGCATTTTTAGTGAGTAAACCGGCAGGAGGGTGTCACTTTACAGCGGGTATGAAGCTGAAATCAACAGAGCCAGTGTCAGTATTGAGACTTTTCCCATGATTCCCAGCCCTAGCAGCAGCAGCAGCAGCAGCAGCCTGTGGCATTCTTTCATCCTAGTGCAATGCCCTGCCATGTGTCTTGTCCCTGATGCAGGAAATGTTCGCCCAGCAGCATCCCTGTCTTGAGCCGGTAGGGTGTGGACTGTAATCAAAGTTGGGTCTGTGGGCCCCGTTTCAGTCCAGCGGGTGACACCTTTGTATTACAAGAGATCTGTAAAAACACTGCACCTCACTTACCTTGGTATGCTGCATACGTTATACTACATGAAAGAAAACTGCAAACGGCTTTTATTATGACATATAATGCTTGAGTAATGCCTGATTGCGATATTCTTATACGGTAACTATTTTAGAGTCAAAATAAATATAACTGTAAAAAAAACGAGAAAAGATGAAAAAAAAAAATTTGTTTTGTCTTAACACTTATCTGAATTTTGAGAAATTGTTCTTGAGCCGACTTTTTTTTGTTTTTTGTTTTGTTGTCTATTTAAATGTTAAATTTATATATGAAATATATATATGCGGAATATTTTATGGTGTATTTATTGAGTGTGTTCAAGCGGCTGGAGTCTCCGCATCATATTGCAGCATGGTGGGGGCGGATCCAGGTGGATGAGGCCTTTAAGCCCCTCCCCTTCCACGTTGACGCCTTATTCTCCCTAGACAAGCAAGCACAACAATATGGAGGGGGGTGCGGTGTGGGGGAAAAGGGAGGAGGCGGATTTGGCTTGTGGATGCAGAGCTGTGTCTCAGGTTCTGATTGGGTCAACTCTCCCTCCTCTTCTAAACATTCTTTACCCTCCGCCCCGCTTTGACCACCTGAGAAGGCCAAAATTCCAGCCCCCACATGTTGCAGCTCATCTCTGACGAAGGGAACCATTTGTGAACCACACTGACTAGTGTCGAACAGCTGACTTTATTTCATCCCAAGCTGCTACTTGGTACGTTAGTCGCGTAAACCCGGAGAGCCAGTAAAAGCAGGCGGGGGAGGGGGGGAGAAAAGCGGTAGGCGAAGGTAACGTCGGAAACATGGAGTTCTTCAGATTACAGTGGAAATTTAAGTGCAGGCGTTGCTTCTTTCTTGTTAATTTGTCTCCTGTCAAGTTGTTGTTTTTTTTTTTTTAAATGAATGTGCCAGAACATTTTACAGCTTCAACCGGTCCCATTCCACAAGAAAGGACATGCCTCAGCCTTAAGCGCGTTCACCGCCGTCAAGCTTTTATTTTTATGTGTCTTTGTAAAAGCTGCGTTGGGCGGCCTACTAAGAAAACAAGCCGAGATACTTGATCTGCCCTGATTCCCCGACCGGCTTCCTCATCCTCCCTCATATAAACCACTAACATTACTACTCTGACGCGCAGCTTCCAGCCTTCAGAAGTTGCTCCATCACGTTTCGCTGATGCGCGAACAGAAGCCAGGTCTGGTTCCTGCAGCAGTGGGAAAGCGTCTGTTCTAACCAGATGAGCCGAACGGTTCCGAAAAGCTCATCCATCCTTCTTTTCCATCCATTCTCTGTACTGCACATTCATAAACTCTGAAGGATGTGAAATCTTGTGCTTCTCTGACTTTCATACGCGTCTGTGTGTAAACTCACTGGTTGTCATGGATGGTCAATCCAAAGAACACTTCTTTCGGTTCCACTCAGACCTGACAGGAAGCAGGATGCTCCCCCGACCTGTGATCAACCCAGGATGAGTTCTGACGGATTGCTGTTCTTTTCTCTTTTCTGTTTTTTTGTTTGCTTGGTTTTCCCTCACCCCATCGGAGGATCAGAGACATGGAACGTTTGTGTGTTGTCAATCCTGTTCCAAAGTAAATCGGCCCTCTGTCCATCAAACCGAATAACCTCGGTTTGATAAATGTTTACTGTAACGTTTACTCCTTTGGTTATGTTTTTTCATCTTATCAGCATTCCAAGAATGACTTTGAACCAAATATTGCACCAGAGATTAGACTCCTAATGCTGTTTTAAAATGTTTCCCGCTTAGGTTTTGTTTTTTCTTCTTCCAAATGTAGCATTATTAACTCTTATGTCGGTTTTATTTCAAACAAAAGAATCCTTTACCTCTGAGGGAGGCCACCAGCAGAAGGATAGAAGTGAGGAACCGTGAACCTTCACCACCAGATGATCCATGTCTCCGTCTCTCTGTATGTCGCAAAGGCTCTGTTTTAGCAACAGCTCTATTTCTTTCAGTTTTAATGTCTATTTTGTAACTTTCTCTTATAGATTGTTGGCCTTATAGTGTTGCTTTGCTTCAGTTTGAAGTGCATCTTTGACTAATAACTTGCAATAAAAGGCTTTGCTTTACTTTTGTTGTCCGGGGGAGAGACGTGAATGTTTGTTGTGCGAAAGTGAACAGAATCTTTTAGTTATCCTGAAATGAAAGGACGTAATCAAATATATTATATTTACACTTTTGGACCCAAGGCAGCCTCTGTGAAGCACCCCGGGGAGAAAATAGGGGTCCGGGGTCGGGCTCAAGGACTCAACGACCTCCTGATCTAAAGCCTCCTCAAAACATGAGCGATAAACTCCAGAGGAAATACCATAATACTAAAAAATACAAATATATGTATTTTCATATTTAACTTAAAATGGCCGGATATAAGAAATTTGTTCGGTTTTATTTATTGAGAAAATTTCAAAAGTTAAAAGGAAAAGAGTTCCTACCGACCATAAAAATCTAACTTTATATAAAATCATTAGAATATTTTCAAAGATTCTGAGATCTTGTTCATAGAAAGATGACATAAATAAATAACTTGCAATGGACCGACTCCAGAGGAGCCCTTTGATTTAAGCTCCATGCTAGCAGCACGCTAACAAGGTCACAACAACACCCTGATGCTCTGCAGGTGAACGCTATCTCCCAGGATCCTTCACTCTCACACATTCTGTTTCCAGCCTTTGAGCCTCAAGCTCCTGCATTAAGTTCAGTTTGGGTAATTTATCATCCCAGGTGGGAATCTTACTTTGCAGCCATAAACCACACAGTACTTAAACCAGGCTTGAGTTTCTGTGCCAGCAGGCTAAAGAAAGGCTATTCCAGACGCCCCTCTCCCCGGCAACACTCTCCAGCTCCAGCAAAGTATAAAAGGATAAAGTAGCATAAAATGTGTTTGTCAAATTTGTATTTCTGCACAGTACTTGAGTAACACACACTCACACGCACATAATCACGCACACACACACAGCATGCAAAACGTGGTGTGTGTGCGTGTGTTCACAGGTGAAGGTGTGAAAAGGATGCTGGGATCTCACTTAAAGCCTCCGCACACAGCTACGCTAAACTCACACAGGTGTTTCCACTCATCTCGCTGAAATACCTCCACCTTTCGGTACCTGCTATCGATCATCGTGTCTTCTTTTTATAGCTGTGCCCGCTAAGGCAGGACAAACAATAATATTCTTGTTAGCACATGAAATTGGATTTCTCGTCATTCCCAAGGCGTCTGCACGCGTGGGCCTGAGCAGAGGCTTTATCGCTCACAATAACTGAAAACACCGGTGTGAGCAGCGGCAAGAAGACTAGGATAACAGGGATCAGAATCAGAATCAGAATCAGTTTTATCGCCCATGTAGATGCATACAAGCAATTTGACTCCGGTTAACTGAGCTCTCGAAGTACAAACGTCATATAAATAATTTTAAATTAAGTGGACGAGGCAATAAACAAATAAACAAGCTATAAACAAATGGAGATGATCTTGTGTACAGGCTATATACGTTTAAATATATATGTATTAATATGTTTATATACATATATATCACAAAGATGTCAGAGTAATGACAGTTGGAGGTAGTTATTGTATAATGAGGTGATCCAGGTTATTCTACGACACTGACACTGGTGTGATTGTCGGTCAGGTTGATGGCCTGAGATGGTTTGGCCTTTAAATATACCCACAGGTTTCATAAGTGACGTGACAGGCTTATGAAAATGCAGCTCAGCAGTATTATCACCGAGGCCGTAAGGAATAGTCCTCTCCTCATTTTCCCATCAGGATGGAGGAACAGAGCTTCTGCCATGCTGGTTCTGAAACGCACACCTAGAGGAAGCTGGTCAGACGGATCAGATAGGAGTTAAGATAACGCTTCAGCAATGCTAAGGGAAATCCAAAATTACAGTAACAAAAACAATAATGGCGTAACAACAATATACTATGAGTGGAAGATTATATGAAGTGACTTAGGAGTAAATGCAAACCGGTGCCTGATTGTGTAATAACATGGTAATAAATGTACTATTGTGCATGATAATTGACTTAGACTTAGACATACTTTATTAATCTGGGAATTGTATTCGTTATAGCAGCAGGTTGTATTAAGCACTCACACACAAGAATGAGATGAAAATATAAACAGAGTATTAATATAAGCATTGACAAAATATAGAGTTCTATACAGTGACATTGTGTAAGTTGCTGAAATGCAATATTGTACATGATAATGCATGTAATATAATGATGTAATCTAATATTATGCATGAAAAATAATTGTGAGAGGTAATATTATTGCCATTATTATTCTAAGTGTCCCATATTTAAACTGTTATGGGTTTTTGTCAGATTTGTCAAATACCACCACTGTCCACTAGAGGGAGAAATACACACACATTACAACATCTGACTGTGACCTAAATCAATGTTTGAAATTAAAATCTGGAATAAATTCAATTGCAAACTAGTATTAGAAGTCGAGTTAACTGTCGAGAAATACAATTCAAGCAGCCCTTCCTGCAGAAAGGGGAGGAGTTATACAGTTTAATGACCAGAGGTGGAAAAAAGACTTCCTGTGGTCATCAGTGGTATCAGTCATCCACTGAAGGTGCTCTGGTGTGACTCCGCTGCAGCATGCTTTGACACCTTCTTCTCCATCGGTGTTTCCAATCTCCATCTCCTCCTCCACCAGTGTTTCCAATCTCCATCTCCTCCTCCACCAGTGTTTCCAATACCAGTCAGGACAAAACCAGCTTTCCTGATGAGCCGCCGACTGTCCACTGCAGACCTTATGTGTTCACACGATAACTCAAAACATGCATCGATTTCAAATTTTATACCCACAAAGACTTTAATGCGAGGAAAAAGTGTAATGATTTTTGGGAAGGCCAGTTGCATATTTTGGACACTAGGGGGAGCTTTATTCCCGAAAACCCAGTTTTCCAGCCATCATTTCTCAAACCGTTGGTCTGATAATGTTATTAAAGAGTGAAATTCACGATTATGTTTTAGTGTGAAGATGTTTGTTTCCTTTAAGCTTGATGGAATAATCCAGCCTGACAGCGAGCGATCGCTGCTGAGCAGCATCATTAAATTATCACACAGACCTTGAAGCTCTGTGAGAAACCAGATCGTCTGCAGGAAAGGACTCAACTCTGATTAGGTTCACATCCTATCCGTCAAAAAACCGGGTCCCCTCACATCCAGTGGAACTCAGCTGACAAGATGATGGTCTTAATTTTTCTACATCATCCAAATAAGATATAGCTGCTCTCTAATAAGGCAGGCCCCCCTCCTGTGGGTGTCATTATTAAATGCAGCTGTCACATCTTCTCCCTCATTATGATGCAGTAGCTCTGTGACCAAACCTTCACCTCAAAGCTGCATCAACACCCAATCATGTAGGAAGGGATGATGCCTTCACTGTCTGTCTGTAACTACCGGCGTGCTGCAGTTCTGGTCAACCTATGATGTCACCTCAGTTTCTTCACTCAGATTTATTTAAGTTCTTTTTTTTTAATCCCTTCTTAAAACACATTTCTACAGACTTGATTTTATGTGATGTCATCCTCCTTATTCTTTATAACCTTTCATTGGTGTTACTCGCCACACGTGATACCGATCTTTATTCCTTTTGTTTTGAGATGTGAGGTCATCTTTTTATTCTTCTTTAATCTTCCATTGTTGTTTTTATTCCCTTTGGTTTTATTGCTGTTATTTTAAGATGTGTTCTTTACAATCTTTATTCTTTTTTTCATTTTAAATTCTCTAATTTCTTTCTTCTTTCTTTTTGAATTCTTAGATTACAGTAAAAACTCTGACTTCTTGGTCAGAATTCTTTAAAAAAAAACATTCATGTGGCCCTGATCCATTGCAGTAGTTCTTGGGTTGCTGGTAAATGTTTGCTTCTGTTTGGGTCTAGCACAGCCACTTTGGCAGACTTGGCAGCTTTTCAAACTGTTTAAATGAATAATTTCTGAGGCTGAGGCTCGATGGATTTCTTGGCAGTCATTCTGTAAAGTCAGAGTAGGAGGCGTCTAACATGCCCTGAGACACAATTTTGCCCTAAAAAAATGATTGAAATGCAGAAATTCCGGCAGCCAACCCTCAATCAGAAAAACCAAAGCAGCCAAATAAATAGTTTAGAGCTTCAACGCAGCTGTAAATCAACATTTTTATGAAAGACTGGCATCTTAGTTTGTCTGAGCTGCATTGGCGTCTCCTATCTAGCTGATGAAATCAGAAATCTACGTATTCTTCTTCATGACATTGCTGTTCTTCTTTTCTGAAAATGACACAAACGCGTCACACGTGTCCTCGGTCGCTCTCTTTCGTGCGTCATCGTGCGTTTAGTTAATCATTATCAGCAGCATATTGTGAAACTTTGACCAGGTACTCATAAGAGGAAGGAAGCGTTTGGAGCCAAAGGGTGGGGGCACCCCCGCCAGAGATTGTAACTGTTGATGGATTCTGGTTGTTTATATTTCACAATGTTTTCTATTTGGTTTTTCGAGACTTTACCTGCGACCAGTCCAGCAAAATTAGGATCCCAGGGGTTTTAGGTGCAGCTAAAATGGACCTGTGGAACGGTCAGAACAGCAGCAGAAAAACCGGATCTGATGTTCCACTCATCACAAATGTACCAGAATTTAACCGTCTGGGTTACTTTACATGCTTCTTTTCCTCTTTTACAAACCCTTCTACATGTAGGCCTGGTTTATATGCTTTATGCTCAATCGTCAAAACAAACCAACCAAATGTAGATTAAATATAAATTAGATTTTTTTACCCTCAAACTTAAAGCAGAAAAAAAAAAACGGAAAAAAACCCAAACAACATAAAGCCTGCGTATCTGAAATCCATTTTTATCATTAAGGTCAAGATACGTCTTTGGATATCCAGTAAAAACGGTCTCAAGTGTGTGGAAATACATAAAAAAGTACATAAAAAAATACATTAATTTGTGAGTTTTTACATTTTATACTACTTAACTTCCACTTTTCTTATTAGACTATTTTTATTTTATAATAATAGAAATTTAAGCTGCTTTCAACGTGCAGAATAATCAAACAATAATGTAATCAAATATAATGAAACTAAGTCTAATATATCAATAAGACTTGAGAAATACGCAATTTCTTTAGCAGCCTGTAAAGTAATATATATGTAATAAAATAATGTTAAGCCTTTCTTTTATTGTGAAATTAAAATTATGAACATGTCAGTGTCTTAAAATCATAATATAACTATTATTCTGCAGTGGTTCACTCTGCACAATGAGTGATTGTACTTTTGGCCCACTAACGTTGATGTCAATTGTTTGTGACTTTAAGTTAAATTTTAATGAAGGACAAAAATAAAAGTTAAAACAAAGTCTCTTTACTTTCACTTAATGTGTGGCTTTATTTTCACCGCTGTATTTAAGACACACACTGATCCCACATAGACACCGACTAAGAACAAACAGGTATCATGTACAGAACATTATAAATGATATCTCTAAAAGATAATACCAACTCCAGCCTAAAATGATTTTCACTTTTATTCTAATGGTATTGAATTGCCCTCAGTGGCCTCAGATAACTTTTTGTGTATTCTCTCCTCTCACCAGGATTCATTTTTTAACAGGAAGTAAATGCTTTTATTTTGTTAACAGGAAGTAAAGCGTTTATTATTTTTTAACAGGAAGTAAAGGCTTTATTATTTTTTAACAAGAAGTAAATGCTTTTATTTTGTTAACAGGAAGTAAAGGGTTTTATTTCTTTAAAGGAAAGTAAAGGGTTTTATTTTTTAACAAGAAGTAAATGCTTCTATTTTGTTAACAGGAAGTAAAGGGTTTATTTCTTTAAAGGAAAGTAAAGGGTTTTATTTTTTAACAGGAAGTAAATGCTTTTATTTTCTTAACAGGAAATAAAGGGTTTATTTCTTTAAAGGAAAGTAAAGGGTGTATTTGTGTTTTATGGGACTTGAACCCAAAGGTCAGGTGAGGTAACATAAACGACCCAGGTGTGATGATGTCAGGTGGAAACTTACTGAAAAGTTTATCCTTGGTGGAACTTTTCCCAAAGTCGGTTTATGTCGAGGGATGTTTGAATCTATATATCTCCCACTGTTGTTGTCGAGAAAACAACAGCGCTGTAAGCCACTGCCTCTTCTCTCCCGGGGACAAGCAGTGCGTCGGTGGTGCAGGGATTTGCTGCAGACGCGGATCCACCTGCTCCAGAAGTCCAGACCAGCATAAGTCTTGGCACCGGCCGAGCCCAGTCAGCAACAACATTGAATTAATAACAGCAGAACCTCTGAGTGTGTGTGTGTGTGTGTGTGTGTGTGACTGCACAAGCAGAGTTTGTGATTGACTATCTGCTGAGTAAATATTTGCCTCTGTTATAGGTTTCTTGAAAATGATAAAATGATCTATTGTGGTGCCTTTGGATTAAAATTCATGGGACATCCTTTTAAAACAATAACTTAGGGAATAGTTGGATGTTATGTGCTGACCTGTTTTCTTGCTGAGAGTTGAGAAAAATCTATAGTTCTACAGCCTTTCCTGGTTTTTCCACTACGCACACGATGTTTTCCATCTTCCTTTTTCAACCGGGCGGGTGAAAATTGTTATTGGCGTTATAATTTGTGAAAATGTTTGCCAGGCCTGGATGGAGTTCAGCGGCAAAAACTAATTACAAATATTTACATTTGCTCGTAGATTTTAAAGCTTTTTTTTTGAAAATTATATAAGATAATTATAAATGAGTTATATAAAAGATTATATAAGATGATTTAATTTTAGTGCAGTCATATTTAACCCAAAAGAACAGTTTCCATAAGAAAATAACAATAATATCAAAAATATTTTGACCTTTGGCACACAAGCAGCCGGTTTGCTTCACTAACCACAAAATGTGCAAATACAAGGACATTGTTAGTCTGGATTTGTCAAACGCGTTCTTTACAGCAGCTCTAACTCTCCGTCATCAACTTCCACGCAAGACAGTGTGAATGTAACAGGAAGTTAGCTTTTTTTCTCTCTCCACTTGTTATTCTTGGCTGCGGGCTTTATTGTTTTTGCTTTATCTTTACTACCCAGATGTGATTAAACTGATCAAAATCAAACTACTTTCAACAAAACACCTGTTCATAAATCAAGGAGCCAAAAAGCTAAAAAAAAAACCTGGTTGAACTACAGTTGTCTGAAAAAGCATCTGACTGGTTCCAGGTTTCTTGTATATGTAAGCGTCTAATATTATATGGTGTCAGATTTTCTAACGAAATTTAATATAACTATTAGAGTAAACATGATGTATACAAGATAGAGTCGTTACATATGCACCAAATCTGCACTAAATCGGACCAACCGTTGAGAAATAATCGTCCCATAACTTTTGTTGATAAAGCGCCCCCTAGTGTTGGTTATATACAACCGACCTTTCCCCAAATCAATCCAGTTCTTCCTCGCTCTAAGGTCTATATGTGTATAAAGTTTGAAAACGATCCATTAAATGGTTTTTGAGTTATCGCGCTCAAAAGGAGCACAAAGAAGCAGGAAGTTGGGCTCGCTCACCAGTACCACATTATCCCAAAATCAAAAGATATTCCAGAGGACATTATCAGTCTGGCACGATAAATTCTGTGTTGTGATAAATTCTCACAAGCTTTCCGATGTGGCGGAATTTGATTTCATTATTTGAAAACCCGGCTAGCGTGGGCGGGAGAAGAAATTAGGAGGGGCTCAACGCTTCCTATGGAAAAGGACAAATTCTGAGCTATAAATAGCGGATTAAGTATTTCTTTAGTACCAGACCACCCGTTCTCACATGATCCCATCTCTACAGACATGAATGTGTATAGTTCTGGAGAGGAAGTCCAGCTGTGATAAGAGCGAGGTGGCTGGAATGCACACGGGCGTTAAATAATCGGGGGTCAGCAGAGGGAAGACTGGCCATCGATGTTTCTCATGGATCAGTTCTCCAGAGGACAATAGACCCACGTTGTTCATGTGTACGTGTGTGTGTGCGTGCGTGTGTGTGACATTGTGATAAGATACTATGGAGCCGTCAGGGATCGGTTCATGTTTGGACTGCAGGGAATATAATGGACCCATCAAACCGTTTCCAGTCATTCTTCAGTTATTGTACAGAAAAGTCATTCTTCAGTTCCTCTGACTCTGTTTATCAGTAAAGAATCTGATTATTCTGCTGATGACAATTGGTACTGGGATTTTATATCGAAAAACTAATTAAAAAAACCCTCCAGCCTGTTTCCTACCCCAAAAAAAAAGAAAGAGAAAGAAGTCTGTAAGTCAAATAATTGTTGTCATTTTCCTTTTACACCAGTTTCTTCTTAAAGGTACAGTGTATAAAATTTGGCCATTGCAACAAGCAGTCAAAACACAGTCGCAGCTTAAAACGTGAAATCCCTCTCTAGACGTCGGTACGAACATGGCGGCCTCCATATGGACCCCCTCCCTATGGACCCCCTCCCTATGGACCCCCTCCATAGAGATCAAAAGGCCCTTTCTCTAAGCAAATTTAAAAAAAACAACTTTTTTTTATTATATGTACAAATATATTTTTACTCTCAGCTCAAAGTAGAAATAAAAAAACATTGTGATGTATATTATAGTCTATATATTTTTACACACATGACCTTAAAGATTTCAGTCCATTTAAAAAACAATATATTTGAGATTTTACTCTCATTTTTGAATGTAATAATCATTTGACCGTTTTCTGAAGAAACAAGTTAAGAATTCATAATTAAGAATCCAGCTTTAAGGAACACATCCAGTCATGTCACATTTTTGGGATTTCTTCTGATTTGTGCGTTTTTTGAGCAAAGTCTGGCTTCCAGTCGGTGAGCTGGGGTCCTCGCCCATTTAAAATTTGCTTCTCCCAAGACTCACTCATTAGCTTTAGCAGAGGAAACAGCGAGACTCTGGGAAACAGCTATCCTGAGGGAAACTTCAGAAGGAACCAGCTACCAGATGGTTCTATTAGTCTTTCAGCCCGATACCCAGGTTGGATGACCGATTTGCACGACAGAGCCAATGTGGGCCTCCACCAGAGTCTCAGCAGACATCGCAAACCATCTGCCTGTCCACACTTTCACCCAGGGTGATCCCAAATTCATATCAACAGCTGCACACACCCCGCAAAGACCAGACTGTTGGGGAAATTTGCATTTTTATAAAAACTGCGTTCTAGTCTTGTCTCATTTCGCAACTATACTAGATGCTGATATTGTCGCAGTTTGTGTTTAGAAATGTTGTTTCCTTCTCCTCGACTTTTCATGGAAATTTTCACATCGAACCTCAGCTGTTCTTTATGCTAAGTGCTAAATGGTAGGCTTTACTATGCTAGCATCTTCATCCTAGACGGGGGAACATTGTTTGTTAATCTTATCATCAGTTAAACAGCGTAAAGCTGCTGTTTAGCTTTTAGCCCGAATGGAGCAGTACCGCAAGAAACCACTGGGGGCAGTGTAGTGAAATCCCCAAGCAAGACAAGACCAATGTCAACATGGACAACGAAGAAGAAGAAATAAAAGTCAACCCCCTTGTCCCAATTCTCTTTTCATCAGGTCGATCCTAAAAAGAAAAATGTATGTGGATATAAAACATCTCTTCCTACTCCAGTAGAATATATTTGTTTTAGCATTGGTGCGTCCGCTCACTCATTACGCCTCAGCTACCCTTTAGTTAAGCTGGCCTAACAACTGGTTATAACATTGGTTAACTATGTGTGGCGTCACAACAGCACAGGGATTCTGGGTAATATCCTTTGGGGAAGTGTGGTCAGATGTGGACTTGTTGGAAGTTTTCATCGTTGGCCCATGAAGGCGCTGCTGAGCCCCCTAGAAAACAAAACTCGAGGATTGAGACCCCCTACGGTCTCGGAAATCGGACATATTTGTTTTCATGCATAGGAGGATATGTGTCCTTTAAGCTGGCGGTGGTACATCCTCAAGTAGACCGTGGAGAAACAGAAGTTTGGACAACAATTAAAACATGGCCACAGCAGAGGAGGGTGTGACCAGGTACCAGGTAAAGGTAAATAAACAGCGTCAAAGCGGAGGCAGTGACGTTCTCTGAGCTCATTATAAACCTTGTGACATGTAGATGGAGGAGGAACCTTCTTCCTTCCATATTCCGTAACCACTAATCCTATTAATGCTTTAATGCCCTCCTCAGCTGTTTTCCAGGCGACTGAACCTGTTTATAATCTGATCCAGTGGCAGAACGTTTATGTTTAAGAGTAAGGGGCCGATGATGGAGCCTTGTGGGACACCGCAGGTCAAAGGGGGCAACGGAGGTGGAGGCATCATCCATGGCTATTCAGAAAAACTCCTATTCCATTAGGAGGGATTTTCAAAGGAGCCAGTTCACATAGCGATGACATCATCCGAATCTGAATGTAAGTACATGACCGTCAGACGTCCTAACAGATAATTTTTCTTTTCTCCCATTTAGTCTCACATCCAAGCGGGCGTTTCACGCGCGTCTCAACTGGCGCTTCAGGATTCATCAAGAGGACAGCTGCTTTTCGCCAAACAATCCGACTGTGAGAATGGGACAGCGTGGGTGACCTTTGGGACGTGCGGCGCGGAATAAGAATTAACATTAGACGGCGGCATAAATAATGAATGAAGTCAAGCTGCTGTGTGTAAATGGCGGGAGAAGCGGTGATACACTTATCATCGGTGCTGCCGGGGGAATTGCTGCAGGTGATGAAATTAATATTTTCCTCATTAACTATTTATTAGTTCGACATCCACTATTAATCAGAATTATCATTTTTATGACTTGCCGGCCAAATCTGCAGACTGTGCACATCACTAGGAAAATAAAACCCACCTCCTCCCCATGGCTGAGATATCTGCTCACAGAGGACGGGGAACCGGCGAGGGGCGCGGGGGGTCCGCCACGCTTTTTTGGAGCCATCTGTGAAATGCTCTGGTCTCCTTTCAGACTCATATATTTAAAATGTGTTTTACGGCGGAGGGATCCGCAGAGAGCGATCCGGTCCTGGTATTGTCTACGTCTGCAGTCGTACGGTCTCCAGTGAAGCCCAAAGACATTTTGGAAGGTGCATAAAACTTTGCGGCGGTCTGACTTCGGCGATGAGTGATCTGTATTCCACGCATCGCTCCACTCTTCTCATTCCGTCCCTCGTAATATTTCATTGTCTTTTCCACCTTGGGAAGTATCCTGAGGGAGCTTTGAGTACGTATATCTTGAATCCGTTTGAACAGTCTGGCTATATTCAGAACTTCTGCAGCTGTAAATGGAGCATCCTCTCATGATGAAGCAGAACTGATCTTTGACTAAAACTCCCGGAGGTATACCTAAACCATTTTCCTCCCACGCCCAGCTTAATGTGTCCTGCATTTGGGCTCCGGCTTCCTGATGTTGTTTCCTCTACGTGGTTCTGTGTAGCTGAAACCCACCGAGACCATGAAGGGGTTTAGAGGTTTTATGTAAAAGTTTATATCCATTCAGTTTTCTTTATTATTATTATTATTATTATTATGATGAAGGTCACACAGTTAATATTAGTGCAAATACACAGTTGGTACAAAATGATAACTTTATTGAATATACAGTATCAGAGGCAAGGAGGCAGCAGGGTGAAGACGTGCCGGAGCGTCGCAGCTCCATTTTTAGACATTTTTTTCCATTTAACCCGCCAGCGCCTCGCTCTCCACATTTCTCCTGTGCGGCGTGAGGTCATACTGCTCACGGGATGAGTCAATATCCTTCTGAGTAACGGCGTATCACACATCATTATTCAGATGGTGTCATCCAAACGGTCGTGCAGCCGCTCTCCTATGTTGCTGCGCCTGTGTCTCCTGAAAAGGGAACCAAATGTGCAATTTATATCCATCAGCAGCTAAAACAGCCTCTACAGGATCAGGCAAACACTCCGGTTGTTCAGTCAGAGAACACGCCACGACCTCTGACCCCTCACTTTATACGAGGGAGGAAGTTACCTGTGGAGCATTTTTACTCTTTTCATTAAGCTTTTTACTACCTGTGTCCTCTCTCCTCTCAGAGAATTGTAAATTTGTTTTATTGTCTGTGAAAGCTGGGGTTGATGTTCATTACAGTACCTCCACAGAAGAAACGCCACTCCTGCTCCTCCAAACAGCAGCAGGAGGACGAGGCACGCCACGGCAGCTGTCGTCCCTCTGCCCTCCGTCTCACAAGGCGCTGTCAGCCAGCAGGAAGTAACCCAAATGATGGAAGGAGAAGAAAAACAACCACATAAGTCATGTGACATTGCTGCAAAAACAGGCCAAAAAGGTCCTTGTGTAACATCTCTATACAATCATCCCACTGTCTGAGACGGCGAGCGCTCTCAGCAATCTTAAGATCCTAAAATAAACCTGACTTTCTCTCTTTGTTTCTATGCATTTATGCATTTTTTGATGGCGTTTCTATTTAAAATTTTCATAGACTCCAACACTTTGGAACTCTCTTCCGCCGGGCATTCCATCCGCAAAGCAATGAAAGGCTTGAAAAGAACCTGGTCATATTTACCTTTTTCTTTGCATCATAAAATGTCTTGTCTTTTTCTGGATTTTGTGTTTTTAGTCTTAACTTTTATGTTACTCCTTTAACTTTTATTTCTCGTTTTTAATCGGCCATAAGTTTTTCTGGATTGTGGAGCAATTTTTTTTCTGTTAAAAATGCTATGCAAAATAGCTTTTTTGGTTTTATTATTATTTTTATTATTGTTATTATTATTATTATTATTATTATTATTATTATTATCATTATCATTATTACCACAAAACACATAGACACAAGTCTCGCTATTCGGACACCTGAATAAGACGCAGCAATATAATAATAAAACAAGATGTTAGCCAACATTTAATCCAGTCAGCTACCTTAGAAAATTAAAGATTAACATAGAGATTATCTTCAAATGTCTGTAACTTTAACTAATAAATGTTTAGGTATTTTTTTTTTCATTCATTCATTCATTCATTCATTCATTCATTATCAATCAATCAATCCTTTATTACAAGGTCATTATTAGTATTATTTTTGTTTTTACCTGGTCTCGGTATATTCTACTTCTTTACTTCACAGTTGGTGAGTTTTTATTGCATTGAATATGTGATTAGAAGGAACTTTTTTTTATTGGTCATGTGTCAATTTTAAGTTTTTCAAAGTTTCTATATATGTTAATGTGGCTGTAGAGTAAAAAGCATATTAGTTTGTTTTGGGGGAGTTTTGGAGTATTTATATGATGTCATTTTGTTCATCCATTTTTTTTTTTAATCTCTTTTTTGTTCTCTTCCGTCTCCAGAGGGAATTATCCGCCTCTCCTCTTAAAGCTGATATTCTTCTACACTTTTCTTTATTTCGGAGGCAGCATTCAGATTGTCTCCCTGTTTTTTTTAACTCAGTGCTCCAGAGTGTGAAAACTTATAAAATCAAATCTATACGCACAAACACACCTGTACCTGTGGAACAATCATCTCTTTCAGACAAGCTAACTTTATTTCTTCTGACTCCTCGCATGTTTGAGAGGGAGAAAACAATCTTTTA
Source organism: Lophius piscatorius (assembly GCA_009660295.1). NCBI lineage: Eukaryota > Metazoa > Chordata > Actinopteri > Lophiiformes > Lophiidae > Lophius > Lophius piscatorius. Next base: position 1,616 of record VRLP01001296.1, on the reverse strand, counting down.
CCCTCCAACAGGCAATTTTGAATCCCTAAGTTTAAACGTAAAAGGAAGAAACACATCCAATCATTCTATCGGATCTCCAGCATCCGATCTCTTTGAATCCTTCCTGACGGCCTGATGTCGTTTGGATCAGCTGTCTGTGTGAACTTCTCTTCGCTGGAACATCCCAAACGACATTCAGTATTAAAACTGATAATCGTGTCGTATCATAACGTATCATATCATACGCTTACTTCAATCTGTGTGTTCTGGTTCTGAGATTGTTCTGTTCTTTATTTTGGAGGAAGGTGATAATTGAGAGTCATAGGTTGTGTTTCCTGTTTTATTTTGAAGGTTTAGTTCTATGTTTGTTTCAGTGTACTTCCTCCCTTTTTTTTAAAGTCATATTCACCAGTCGACCTCTTCACCCTCCAGCCCCCCACCCCCAACCCCCTTTACCCCCCTGTGAGCTGAGAACCATTGCCACCAGCCATTCACTAAAACCAAGGCAGGAACAATCTTACGATCGTTAACTGCACTCCTGACACATATTTGTAAGAACAGGATTATTGGTTCCATACAGAGGAGAAGAGAAACAACATGGTGTCAACTCATCAGGTACCTGCAATGTAGGTGGCAGAGCCGTAGCCCAGCTTGTTGCTGACCATGCAGGTGAAGTGGCCACAGAATGGGCTCTTTGTCACGTACAGTGTGGTTCCATCTTTGGAGACTCTTCCCACTGCTTGAGTTATGGCCACCCTCTCATAGAGCCAGCTGAAACGGGGGTCCGTCCCCCAGGCCTCGCCACAAACCAGCGAGGAGTGGGACACATTGATGCTGACTGAGACGTGGTGCACCTCCTCTGTGAAGACAGATGATAGGAGATGAGGAGGAGAATGAAATGAGGGGAGGAGGATGGAGGCAAAAAACTCCTGCAGAAACCCGGAGATGGTATAAAACGTGAATAATGACATATGGCCGTCCACAAAGAGTCATGAGAGAAGTTTAATGCTGTCAGGAGAAACTGGATCGGCTCCTATAATGATGACAATAATGAGAGCAGAGAGTGAGCTATAATATCGCAGAATGGGATGATGGAGAAGCCTGGAAGCTGTGAGAACGGATGGAGAGTCGCGCGGCGCTGATGAGATGGTGCTATTAGAGCCGATGGATGAGGGTGAAAGTAAAGAGGCTTTAGCAGAAGACTGGAAAGCTGCGACGATAGCAGAACCCTCTAAAAGAAGAGAAACATAAGGAGAACCCAGATAGTGAAGCCTACACACATATTTAAATATAAATATCCTCCGTCGCCCTGAACCGACGCACACTGGCGTGAAATTAAAACACACTCATTACAGTGTTGGCACATTACAAGCTGGCCGGAGCATAGAGGGAATAATCATATATTTATATAACATAAATATATAACTATATATATATATATATAACTATATATATATATATATATATATATATATATATATATATCAAATACTGCTTTCATGTTGTTACTTTAGGATTTATACTTATTAAATAAATAAGTGTCATACCCTCCACACTAAATTGGCAGCCCCCCCCCCCCCCCCCCCCCCCCCCCCCCCCCCCCCCCCCACCCCCCCCCCCCCCCCCCCCCCCCCACC